>PVJS01029208.1:0-24943 GCA_004027185.1 Glis glis
CAGTAATAGTAACCACAATAACCATTAATCTATAGAAGGCCATCTTGACCTCAGTCAGGAGGGTCCCAAGTAAGGACGTTTTGTTTTCCCAACAGATGTTTGAGTCAGGGGGTTTTTACCAAGGACATCCTGTTATTTTAGCAAAGGCCTGAGTCAGACTTGCTAGCAATTTTGCTTTAACTGTTTAAGTGCCTTTACATTTCCCCCTTCTCTTGTGCCTAGGGGTAAATCTTTACCCCTATGTGCAAAAGCTGATATACAGAACCAGATGAGCAGTTTTATAAGAGGAGTATCTGGTGCCCGGGGGATTGTTAACTCTGGTGTTAGGAACTCAACAGTGGTTGCGGTGGAGGAATAAGTAATGGGATAGGTGTTAGTAAAGGCTCGCATCAGAGGTAAAAGGGTTGGGAGAAAGGGAGGTGTTGGGGCTGGGGTATTTGGAAGGAAGTTGTTAGGGACACCCAGAAGTTATTTTTCTGGGACTAAATTACCTGCGAAGGTAATGTTTTAGCCTGAACATTATTTCCAATATTAACTCAATTCTTATTTTCTATAACAATTTAAAAGCAATTTTTTAACTTTTTATGTTCATTTATTGGTGCATTGTAAATATACATTTTGATATATGTCAGGGTATGAACATCATACATGCACACATTGCACATTTAGCCCTCCCTTCAATCCCACCCTTTTCCCTACCCTTTCCCTCCCTTTCATGCTCCAGATAGTGATTGAGTCTTATAGGTTTGTGTATGTACCTCATGTGCTATAAAAGCAATTTTAAACTTATTATTAATGTCCATGTTTAAGTTCTTTTTAGTCTTATCTTTAGTGGCTGTTTGTCTTTTGAACAATCTATTTAGCCTCCATCAGTTGATCTTTGGGTGGAACTGGCTTTTCAATGAATCCAGGCCTCTTTTAGCGAGGATAACAATCCAGGGCCTAGTCCAATGAGGCTCAAGCAAATGCGCAGGCAGCTTTTACACCTGGTCACCAGGCTGGAACTGGTAGAGAGTCTTTAACTTGGACCTATTAGGTCCAGTTTGAGCAGCCGCAATAGCAGAATATACTTTTTCTTAGCTTGGTGTAGGGCCTGTAAAGAACTGATTAAATCTGGATTAAGATTTAAACAAACATTCAAAACATTATTTTATAAGGAATGATTCCTTTTATATAGGGTGTATATTGCGCCCGGAAGAGGGTGGAGGAAAGAAGGTCTATATCCCGTTTTTGTCAGACTCAGATTAATTTGGTCAAAGTCTCTCTGATTTTATTCATCCTTTCTACCTGTCCAGAACTCTGAGGCCTATAAGCACAATGAAGTTTCCAATCTATGTTTGATATTTTAGAGAGGTTTTGAGTAACCTTAGCCGTGAAGGCTGGGCCATTGTCAGTCCCTATCATATAGGGGAGTCCAAATTGAGGTAAAATTTCCATTATGAGCTTTTTACTGTCACCTGAGCTGTCTCATTTTACATTGGAAATACTTCTACCCATCCAGAATAAGTATCCATAAATGCTAGGAGATGCCTGTAGCTGCAGGAGCCTGGTTTTACCTCAGTGAATTCAATCTCCCAGTGATCACCTGGGCTTGTTCCTCATAACCTAGGGTTAGGTTGAACTGAAACACATCTGTTAGCATTTACACAAATACAAACAGGGCATTTTACAGTTATTTCATGGATTAAGGGACGGAAGCCTTTGATAAAATATTCCATTCTTTAGGGAGGTAAAGTCTCTCATTAGGCAACATTGTCTGCCCACCCTGAGTCAGTCTATTTTTGCTTGTAAATCTTGTTTTGAGTGCGCTGGTTTCTCCGGTATGGCGCTGCGGGATCACAGGTAAGACCAGCATTTCCCCCACTGGCTTTAGGGCTATTTAGCTTGTGCCCATAATACCTGTGAGGAGGTCACCATTGCTGCTACCGTCCGTGAACAGTGTCTCATCTGGATTTTTCCAGGGAACATCTCTCAGGTCCAGCTGGGTTCCTTGAAAAGCACTCAGGATTTCCAAACAGTCATGAATTGGTTCCTGTTCGTTATCATCAGACTAGTGGCTAGAAACTTGACCTTTTGAGAGTCTAGCAACAAAGTCTGATAGTGAGTTAGACGAGCATTCAGATCCAATGGTCTGGGGGTGATCTCAAAACAGTTTTCATAACATGAGAAGCCACTAGGTGAAGCTCTTGACCCAAAGCTATGGCCTTTAGGCAGTTAGGCCATCTGACCTGGCAGGGTCTAAGCGTTTAAACAAGTATGCTGTTGGCCTCTTCCATGGTCCTAGTTGTTGGGTTAGGACCCTTTTTGCTATTCCCCTTGTCTCAGCCACATACAACTGGCATAGTTTTTTTGAGATCAGGGAGGGTTAGGGCCGGTGCCCTTATCAATGCTTGTTTTAGCTGGTTAAAAGTCTTTCTTAGACCAACCTATCTGTTTTTCTTCTTCTTTTATCTTTTTTTATCAAAATTTCTCATACTCATATACCTTCTTACATCTCTTTCTCATCCCTACATACTGGTTCCTTTCTGCCATAGTTTACAGTGACCTGGACTCTAAAGAGTTACAGTTTTTCCTTTCAGATGTTTACATTTTAAGCAACCTTGGACAGCAAACTTAAGGAAAACAAAAAGAGAAGGGAAAACTAACTTGGCAATGCAGCTAGGTTCCTTCCTCTCTTTTTAAGCACAAATATAGCATTTTACTGCAAACCTTTTGAATATTAACCATCTTTATCACAGATGCAGTATTACTTTCATAAACTTTACCCTACACAAACATTTCTTCGACATGCTCAAACTTTCTGTGACTTGCTTTTAGCCTTCTGACTTTATCATATTCCTTCTTTTCCCATGTGGGACAATCTTAGAATAAACTTTTCTCTCCCTCAACGCCCTCCAGTTTCTGTAACTTCTTTCTAATATCAAGGACCGACTGGGTTACAAAGGCCAAATTGAGTGCCTTTTTATTTTCAGGGGCTTCTGGATCTATGGGAGTATACAGCCGGTAGGCTTCCAGCAAACGTAGGCTTCCAGCAAACGCTCGAGGAAGGCACTAGGTGCCTCCATCAGCTTTTGCAAGGTTTGACTCACCTTTGAAAAAATTAATAGGCAGCCTTCACCCCTCTTAAGAGAGTCTGACGAAATCGGTCAAGACACTTCTTACCTTGATCATCATTTGGATTCCAATTTGGACGGGAGTAAGGGAAACAGCCTCAATTCATCTCCGGTCTGAGGTGACATCACCCTTCAGGTTTAGGACAGTTTTTCCCAGCTTCATGATGAATGTGCTCTTTTTCTTCAGAAGTGAACAGGGCCTGAAGAAGTTGCTCACAATCATTTTAGGTGAGGTGACTCAGAGAAAGGAGGGTGCTGGCTTTTCTAATTACACAGTACAAAGAAAAGAAAGTCAAATTCATTTTGGTGGCATTTCTCAGAGGGGGAGAACAAGGCTTCACCGTCCACTGGGGAGGGTCTCTATGGGCTGATGGTTTTGCCACTTCTACCTTTGCCCCTTCTTTGCCCCTTCCGACTTGTTGCCTTTCCTCTCTTTACTTGGATGAGGTCCCATGTACCCTCGTTTGTATCCTAGATATTTTTGAGGTTTCCAATTAAGAAAACACTGCAGTTCCCTAGACACTTTCATTAGCCACGGGTGGATCATGGCTATTAAGGCCACAACAACCAAAAAACAGACTAAAACATCAACTAAAGCGAACAACCAAGACTCAGACATTAAAACATTGACCACAAGATGTCACTTAACGTGACCAAATGCCGCTCACGCGACCAAATGCCACTTCATGTGACCAAATGCCGTTCACGCGACCAAATGGGACTACAGGATGTCTCTCTCACCCCTTTAGAACAACAACAACACACACACACACACACACTTTCACTTTCATTCTAGCAAATATAATAACTACAAGACAGACTGAGACATCAACGAAAGTAAGCAACCACCATCCAAACATTCAAAACCTAAACAAATGTCGCTTACCGTGACCCCCCAGTAGGACTTAAACCCACAAAATACAAGTTTCAGAACTCTAGTGGGACTCAAACACACAAAACCGAGCTCTGGTGGGACTTGAACCCACGAAATCAGCCTTCAGCCGGGACTGAGATGACTCTTGCTTCCTGGTACCTGGGACCTTTCGGTGCGTCCACCTGGGTCTCGCAGGCGGCTGTACAAATTGGGCCCAAATACAAACACAAATTGACCAGTCTTACAGAGTTAGGATCCTTTAACTTAAAAATCGATGTTCAGATCGGTGTTCAGGCTTCACGGTTGGGAGTCCTGGGGGCTTCTGGGGGGTCCCGGACCGGTCCCCAAATGTTATGCCCAGACCCTCTGTCCCGGAGTGACCACCAGGATACCAAGCCATATGCAACCGCAGAAGAGCCATTTATTCAAGCTTAAGCTTGGGTGCCCAACATAAACTGACACAGCAGTTCAGTACGGGGACCCCGAGCACGTTTTTCCTTCAGTTTTTATATATTTTAAACAAAGAGCCTCAGTTTCCCTCTGCTAATTGGGCAGTTCCACGTGGGTTTGCCTGACCTTTACCAGGATTGGTTTTAGATACAGATGTTCATTACAGATTGGTTAGCGGCTAGAGTCGTCTTTGCACATTTTACATTGGGAGATGTTTTCCCTAACTTTCCAGACTGTTACAGTAATAGTAACCACAATAACTATTAATCTATAGAAGGCCATCTTGACCTCAGTCAGGAGGGTCCCAAGTAAGGACGTTTTGTTTTCCCAACAGATGTTTGAGTCAGGGGGTTTTACCAAGGACATCCTGTTATTTCAGCAAAGGCCTGAGTCAGACTTGTTAGCAATTTTGCTTTAACTGTTTAAGTGCCTTTACAGGAATATGTATCTTATTTTTATTGATAACATGGAATGGTTGATTTTCCAAACATGATTTTGTTCCAGACAACAAATCAAATTTTGTATGCATTGGCTCATTTAATTTAATATTAGTGTTTTAATTTGATGTAATTTCCACATCACTCTTTCACATGGGCTTCTATTTTAAAAATAAAGAAAGCGACATTCAAAGAAAATTCTCATGCTGGAATCAAACTCTAAAAGAAGAAATAGAAACTAAAACTTATTTTTATGACTTTAAGTTTCATCGTTTTAAGGTAATGCTCTCAGAAGTATTATAAAATCAAGACCATATTTACATAAATATAATATTAGGTCATTTTTATGATAAATAGGTAAATACAGAGGTAAAAAACACTGTTATTGGAAGGTAATATCTTAAATAATTTGTTTAAAACTGAAAAAGAGATTTAAGAAATATATCAAAGTCAAGAATGTCAAAGACAGTGAGAAATGTGCAAACAGGGCAAAATGATATCTCAAAATGTTAATCTATTTTTTCTTTTCCATTCTTCCTGATAATTTTATTTTCTCACAATTAGAGTCATTCATACTTAGGAAAGTATGAATTGAGTTTATTATAGTAAAATTACAAAGAAGAATAAAAAGTCAATATTTAGTTTTTGATTTTCAAGCTTGGATTGTCAATCCCTTGGCAAAAACAATGCTTCTGAAAGTTAAGACTTTATTTAAAAGTATTATACATCAGATGTGCAAAAAGCTTAAAGAATAATAAAACAAATGTATTCACCATTCACATTAGTAAATAAGATGCTATAAATATAATTGTGATCTACTTTGTATCTGCAATCACATTCTCTTTCCTCTCTACTGTTCTGAGTTTAGCCACTAATCTTTTCCATGCATTTTTGAATAGTCATATAGTCACATATTTCACTGTTAAAAATATAAATACATATAGTTACAGATTACTCATGCCCCAACTTTTATTTGCCATGTCTTCCTCTATTCACTCTTTCCCTGCCTTAGAGGACTGTGGTTCCCAGAATTTCATTATATCATACCAATCCTTATACATTTCCTGTGTGTGTATGTCTACCTAAATAAAATATAGTATCATTCTGCTTAATTTTAAACTTCATATATTTTTCTACAATTTGCTTTCTATATTCTAAATCTTATTTGTTAACTTCATTCTCAATTATGTCATTAAATCTGGTTTGTTTTTGTTGCTGTATAGTACCCCAGTATGTAAAGAATACTACATTTTATAATTCATTGTATTATGAACACTAGCCTGGTCTCAAGTTTTTATTTTTCAATCATGAGCAATGATGTTAATATATTACTTTACAGATTTCTTTGGATATGCATTTGAGTACATCTTTATGGTATACATTTAAGAGAGAAATTACAGGACTGCTGGGTCTGCCTATTTTTGCCTTCACTAGATATTGCCAAATTGGTTTTTATAGTGGTTTTGTCAATTTATACTCCCACTAAAAGCAGAGAACACTTTTTTCTTCACATTCTAGCTGTGCATTATATTTGACAATTTCTAAATCTGCATCAATCTAGTTTCTGGGCAATTATATCAATGTGCATTTTTGCATTTCCCCTTCATCCCTCTAATGTGGCATATTGCCCTGATAGGCAGCCACCATTTTAGTTTCACTTGATCATTTTCTACTTTCCAATACTCAGTGAATTTTCCTGACTTTTGTTGAGTTCCAGTTATTCATTTAAAAACACATTTATGCCCTGAAGGCTTCCATTTTGGTGCAGTTAGTAATGGTGGATGTGATATTGACAAAAGTCAAGGAAACCAGGGATGAAGAATTAGACCTGAGCATATCAGGTTTATGCAAAGATACAAAGTCAGCAGCAAAGAATGACCCAAGTTCTGTGTAAGCTACCCAAAGTGCAGGATGGATCCTTTGCACCCACAACAGAAAGAGCAGTGGCTAAGGCAGAATCCCCAGCTTCTGTACTTAGTGCAATTAGAGTAGCAACATGTGCCTGTTACACATGTGATAAAAGGAATGTCTGAATAGCTAATGATGGAAAGTCTAAGAAAGATGAAAAAAATGAGTCTCCTCTTCAACACTTGAATTCTATAATTCTGTTCTGTCAATATTGATTTTTCTCTGCAAGGAAGGAAAATTTGTTTAAAAATAATATTTAGAAAACCAATATTTAGAAAACCAGTTCAAATGAGACTTTTAAGTATGTAGAAAAATTATCCCAAACCAAAAATATTAAAATAGTGACTAAGGTACATCAGAATTTGGTTTCAGTTTTATTTAAGCATGATACAAAAACTAGGAACTAAGTAAACATTCATAAATTTAGTTAAGAAATAAACTTTTTGACCTGAAAGTCCCTTGCAATCCTCAAGAATCTTGTAAATATTTGTGAAGTATTTGTTTTCACAACCATATGGCAAGTGTTCTAAGGAAAAAATAGAGTATTTGGGGTATTTATATAAAATTTTTCTACAAATGCCCTAAGATAATAGTGACTAATTTCTCCCACATCTATCTCATAGGGAGGTGTTTGACCAACTAGGCAGGGACAGCTGATGAGATGGTTGAACATAGCTTTTTGTAAAATCTTAGGAAGCTGAAACAGCCAGGAGTGGGAGGCTGGAAAGACTTATAGAGAATGAGCAGCACTTCTATCTCCTCTAAAATCCAAGAGAAGTGCTTCAGAAAGATGCTTAGAACTTGGAAAACCAGATGGGGTCTACAAGTACTGTTTAAGAAACAGGTGGAGCGTCTTTGAATCCTGCCCAAGAAGTTCACCTGGAGGGAAGATTGGAGCTTGGCCAAAGGAGCTTGAGGGGAGTAAAGGTTCAGAAGGATGGCTGCATTCAGGGGAGAAAAGGAAACATGGATGAAACTACTCCCCACACCCCTGCAGTGGCTCTTAGTATCTGCAAAGAAAGAGTCAACTTTAAATGCCTTTCATAGCAAGATGGCCTCCATTCAAATAAGACTGGTCTGGTTCCTTCTCCCCTCTTCTGCCAGCCTCCAGCTTCCAACCTGGACTGGTCAGAAGATATAGAGAAGAAGTTATCAAAAGGAGTATCGGGTTAGGCATGGTGGCATACACCTGTAATTCCAGTACTTGGGAGGCTGAGACAGGAGGATTGCAGGTTCGAGGCCAGCCTCAGCAACTTAGCAAGACCCATAGAAACTTAGTAAGACCCTGTTTCGAAATTTAAAAAACAATATAGATATATACTAAAGGTGAGGAGGTAGCTCAGAGATAGATGACCCTGGGTTCAATCCCTAGTAGGCCCCTCCCTCCAAAAAAGAGTACTGGTATGGTAAGAAGGTGCTGAGAAATTATACAGGAAAGAGGTGCCTCTCTCTCCACTGCCTCCCCCCTTTGTAGGTGAACATTTCCTACCATTTTCAGGCCTGAATTAAAACTGAGGCAAAGATTTCACTTCAACTGAAGCTCAGAGTTTTTCTGATTAGACTGGGCAGGCTATATTAATTTCTGAACTGAGACTATTTCAAGGACTAAAATGACCAGAGGATTTTTAAAAAATATATTATTATCTTAGAGTGCACACATAAGCTATCTGGGCTATCTGCCCAAATTTTAGTACATGAAAGGAAAATAATGGCCCTGCAGATTGGGTTTGTAGAGCCAATTATGAGGAGAAAAATATCTTTTTGATGGGACGTCTGGGTCATGCTTATTCAACATAGCACTTACAAGAGTGTGGAAAGAGCTCCGAATGTGAGGTCAGATAGGACTGGATTTAATTCTGTATCTGAGGATTACTGACAGTGTTAACTTGGGTCCCTCACTTAACCTCTCTCTGTCTCAAGATTCTTATCTGCAAAATGCCAAACTATAAAAATTAAATACAATTAGGTATATAAAGTACCTAACAGATTGCTTGCCACATGGAGAATACTTGATATACATAAATTTATTTCCCATAGCAAATAACAGAGATCCAAGCACATTTGTATGCTCTCACAAACATTTGAATTCTACTTAATTCAACCAAGACCTTTTCTCTCATTGTCTTCATCATCATTATAATTAAAATGGCATTGAGAGGGACAGGAAATGATGGCCCTTGGGCCGAATCCAAGCCACTACCTGTTTTATTAGAACACAACAACACTCACTCTTTAAATATATTCTGTGGCTGGTTTTATGTAATGTATTGGCATTTCATGCATTGTAATAATAGAGTTGAGTAGTTGCAAATAAGGCCATATGGCTTGCAAAGCCCAAACTACTTATTTTCTGGCCCTTTATGGAAAGTTTGCCAAACACTGAGTAAAATTGGGGCTTTTACAATCTGCAATTCACCATAATGATGCCTTGACAATTATTTTCTCATTTAATTCTAACAAAAACTTCTTTGTATTAATCTCTAATTCTTAGGGCTTAGCATAAAAATAAACAAATTGTTTCCTCAAACTCCGCATAACCCTTTTGAAGGGACAGTGGCAGGGGTGCTTGCATGCAGTGACACAGGGTCCTGAGGACCCACCCTTGTCAGTCCATCTCTGGAAGGGGCTTCCTCCACTCTCAGCACTGGAGGAAAGAGGGGGAGGACAGCCGCTCCTCAGCTCCGAAGTATTCTGCGTGGCGGTGAACACATCACTGCCACTCACAGCCAACACACACACAGCAGTTCACCTGGCCTCACCCAGCCGCGAGGGACTGAGGCAGGAGCACGTGGGTATTTGGTGATCAGTTTACATGTTTGCAGATACATGAGATACAGAACATTTTATAATAAATCCTTAAAGGTAAGGATATAGGACAGTGAGACTAAGAAGCTTGCCTAAGGATGCAAGGGGTAAATGTCAGAGCCAGAATAAAAACTTGACAATGTGGATCAACACAGACCATGGCATCTTATTGCCATATTCCTTTTATCCTTAAATACGTTTCATTATCCCTCATCCCTCCAATTCGTCCCTCTGTTCCTTTAATCAACTTGGTTTTTATCATGATTGATGTTTAAGACATTAGAGGTTCTTACCTGATAGAAGGTGGTCTTATCATGGGGTCTTTTATTTGTTTACCTGGTTAACCATCTAATTGAGTTTGGTGATTTAGAAAACATCTGTGAGGCTGAGACAGGAGGATCACAGGTTTGAGGCCAGCTTCAGAAACTTCGTGAGACCCTCCGCAACTAAGAGAGACTCTGTCTCAAAATTTAAAAAATAAAAAATAAAATAGGGCTGGGAGTGTAGCTCAGAGGTAGAAGGCCCCTGGGTTCAATCCCTATTCCCTCTCCCCCCAAAAAAGAGACATCTGTATATCTTTTTGTGTTCATTTATTTAGCAAATATTTGAGTACCTACTCTCCATACTCAATGCTTAGAGTCTAGCAGAAAATTAAAGAATGTACCTTTAAATTTCTTTACAGGTAATATTAAAGAAATCTCCTAAGGAGAATTCCAAAATAATCAAAAATGCCTCATTACATAATTTGTATTTCTTCTTTTGTGAAGTATCTATTTAGTTCACTTGCCCATTTTTTGGTTGGGTAATTTGTTTTTTTGGCAGTAAGTTTGAGTTTTTTGCATATTCTAGATATTAGTCTTCTATCAGAGGAGTAGCTGGCAAAGATCTTTTCCCATTCTGTCAACTCTCTGCTGTGGTTCTTGATAGTTTCCTTTGCTGCACAGAAGCTCTTTGGTTTAATGTGATCTCACATATTAATCCTTGTTTTATATTAATCCTTGTTTTAATTTCTTATGCCTTTGGGGTCTTGTTGAGGAAGTTTTTACCTGTGCCTATATGTTGGAGTGTTGGTCCTATGCCCTCTTCAAGTAACTGCAAAGTCTCTGATCTAATTTCTAGGTCTTTGATCCATCTTGAATTGATGAGATGAGAAAGTGGGATTTATTTCCATTTTCTGCACGTGGATAACCATGCACCAACACCATTTATTGAAGAGGCTATCTTTTTTCCAGTGAATGTTTTTGGCCCCTTTGTCAAAATTCAATTGGCTATAAGTCTGTGGATTTGTTTCCGAATCTTCTATTTTGCTCTATTGGTCTATGTGTCTGCTTTTGTACCAATATCATGCTGTTTTTATTACTATGGCTCTGTAGTAGTTTGAAGTCAGGTATTTTACTACTCCTACCCAAAATAATTGAAACCAGACTGCCATAGCAATGTATGTATATCTCTATGTTTATAGCTGCACAATTCATAATCACCAAACTATGGAACCAGCTGAGATGTCCATCAACAGATGAATGGATTAAAAATCATGGGATATATACACAAAGGAATTCTACTCAGCCATAAAGAAGAACAAAATTGCATAATTTACAGGGAAATGGATGGAACTGGATAATATTATGCTAAGTGAGATTAATCAGTCACAAAAAGAGTTAAATGTTCTTATTCATATGTGGAAGCTATGGAGAAATCGGACACAGGAAGGACTCCAGACAAAGGAGAGACCTTAGTGGAGTGAAGGAGGGGACCTAACTGAGGGAGACGGGAAGACGGAGGAAGACTTGAAGAGAAAAACACCTCAATGGATAAGGTGTACATACACTAACTCATCTAAGACAATCACTGTGCTGAGCGCTGGAAGGTGGGGAAGGAGAGGGAGTGGGATAGGAATTGGGGGAGGGCTCAATGAGTGCTGTGTGCATGTATGCCTCTATCACCCTGAATTTCATCAAGATGCATGATTACAGTGCACCAATAAAAAAGAAAAGAGAAAGCACATTGTTTAACCTGGATTTCTTCTACATACCCAACATGCTTGTCTGTGTATATGTGTGTGTGTGTGTGTGTGTGTGTGTGTGTGTGTGTGTGGTATTGGGGATTGAACCCAGGGTTGTACTTCCTCCAAGCTACATTATGCTAGCCTTATTTTATTTTTTTATTTTGAAACAGGGCCTCACTAAGTAGCTGAGGCAGGCCATCAAACTGTGATACTCCTGTCTCAGCCTCCCAAGTACTGGGATTACAGGAGTGCATCACCATGCCAGGCTCCAACATAATATTTTAAAAGATTATTTTGGAAAAACGGTTTAAAAGGAGGAAAGAATATGGTTTAGCATATATTTCAGTTTTTTTAATTTAATAGCCAAAATAAGAATATTTATAACACCTAAATAAAAGAAATGATATATATTTTAAGATATAGCAGAAAAGCAAATATCTGATTTTAATATTAATGTTGTAATGGAACAAAATAAAGAAAAATATGAATTGTCACAGCACTTATTTTTTACTCTCTTATTTTCAATGTTTAATAATATACAAAATTAACTTAAAAAATGCTAGGCCCAATTGATAGGTAACAGAAAGAAACAATAATTTCATGTTGAGCTTTAAACCCTCTGCCCATTTTCTTTGTAAAACTTGTCCAAGAAAGCTCAGAGAGTCTATCAAAGAAATGGTGAATGGATCCTGCTGAAAAGTTCCTCAGGCATATTATTCAAAATTAGATACGCTTTTTCTCCCATACCATTATTCTTGTCCAGAATTTGAAGGCGGCAGCTTTCAGACCTGCTGCTTTTTTCCAAATTGTAATAAATAAATGGTATCCTTATTCATGAGAATCTGTTCTAATTTAGGAGCCCCACCTTTGCAAGCACCTTTACCATGCAAGCCTCAGGGGAAAGTAATTACATCTAATAGTTCTCAACAAAGACACACAATAGATACATTGGTGATGATCAAATTTGTGTTTATAGAAATCAGTGCTTTCAGAAATTCAAGTGTAATCTCATATTTATGGTGCTCTATTCTGAAACCACAGAAATTCTTTAATTGTCATCAGAAGGATATTTTCCCCATTTTTGTGTTTTATTAAATAAATGTTTTATTTGCTTTTGAAATATCTTTCTCCCAGCCCCTGGAATACGACATTGATGTGGTGAATATATAGTTTCTATAATTTACCTTCCAAAATCAAAAGCTGATTTTGTTCTTCAAAATGGCAATTAACTACCCAAAGATATGTGAAGCAGTGGAAATGAGGACCTAGTGGGAAAATAAGTGCTTGGAAATGATTCACCAATCATGCTGATGCACAAAGCTAAAGTGTTTTTTTTTTTTTAGATTTCAGTTTTTACAATCAGTATAGGATGTGAACATACAGCTTCCAGAAGAGAAAAGGCTGTGCCCTTTAAACATAAAATAATCTCAACCACTACACACATAAATACAAACCAAAGCTACAATGATATTCCATTTTTCTACTTGTCACATTGGCTAAAATAAAAAAAATTGCAAAACAATGTATTTTGACCCATGTTTTTAAAAATAGGCTTTCTCACATACTGTTTGTGAAAGTGTAAATTGGTAAGGCCTCTCTGGATGGTTATTTGTAGTCATTTGATGAATATTTAATCCATGGTCTTTTTACCAGAAGTTAAACTTTTCACACTCATATCTTAGATGTGTTCAAAGGTGTTTGTGTAATTGTATTCATTTCAGCATTGTTTTAATGGTTAAAAGGGAAGGGGAAGTCAACCTCAAATATCAGTTGGTACTGAATAAATAAATTATAGAATCCTATGTAGCTGCTAAAAGTTTTATGGACTAATACAGAATAATCAAAGAGATGTTATGTTGACTGATAAAAGAAAGGAGAATAGCCAGGTGTGATGGTGAATGTCTGTAGTCCCAGTACTTGGGAGTCTGAGACAGGAGGATCACAGGTTCGCAGCCAGCCTCAGTAACTTACCAAGACTCTCAGCAACTTAGTGAGACCCTGTTTCAAAAGAAAAACATAAAAAAGCCTGGAGGTGCATCTCAGAGGTAGAATGTCACTGGTCTTAATCCCCAGTATAAGAAAAAAAACAAAAACAAAAACAAAACGAAAGGAGAACAATGTGTCTAGAGAGCCTACCATGTGTTAAATGTCTAAACAAAAATGTATAAAGAGCAAGAAGGATACAAAAGGCTTCCATTCAACAGTGGAGAAGCCTCAGTGAAGTCAGGGAACTGATCTAAGGGAAGGGGAAGGGGAAGAATGAAGTTCATTAAGGGAATTTCTACCATCGACCATATTTACATATGAGAATATACCAATGTCAATCTTAGTACTATGTGTTGGGGGAGGGGAAGGGGCACCAAATGTTGCATGCATGTATGTTAATGTCAACTTAATTTCCATTGTGATGTGAGAATATAATACACCAATAAAAGCACATTAAAAATGTATAAAGATATGCAGAATATTACAGAAAACAGTTGCTCTGGGGAAAGTTGGTGTAAGGAAAAAGTTGGGAGGAAATCTTACTTTTCAGTGCATTTGAGGGTTTTTTTTATAATTTGCATGTATTGCTGACTCAAGAATAATTTAAAAGACAATAATTTGGTAACTGTTGTTGAACTGAAATGTAAGAATTGCAAACAAGATAATTCAATTACTACTTTCTAAAAAAACAAATATTCACAGGTCATAGAAAGCTATATGCAATACAAATGGACTTTATATTTATTCAAGAAAATCTATGCTATTAATGAGGCTAAATAACTAGAAAATATTGTTCAGGCTATTCTCCATCCTATCCTTGTCTTTTAAAAGGATTCTAATATTTGATTTTAGGTAATGATGCTTCTCCTAAAATTAATCTTATGCCTTTAATTATTCAAATATCCAGCCTTGCTGAAATCATTCTAATTATTCTCAATGCTCAACAGTATTAGTAAAAAAGTCACACTTAAATTCAAAATAATTTAAATAGAACTTTTAATATCCCCACAAAGATTTAGCTATTTTTATATTTTTACCTTACATTAAGAAAATAAAAATAAAAAAGATTGAATGCAGCCAATTTCATTGTTTTAACTTAAGTAATTTTGTGTTTTTATCTATAATGCAATGCCATAGAAGGTGAATTACAATTATCTTTCCCTCTCTTTTTTGATTTGTAAATCCCACCTCTCATATTACCTCTCATTTACACTTTTAAAATTTTTATGATGCTCATATTCTTTTATTATCTGTTATGTTAATCAGCAGACAAGCTTTTATGTACATTTTCTAGTGCATTGCCTTTGAGAAATGAAGCTTGTTATTCACCCTGAATAAATAAATATCTTTGTAACATTGTAATAGTAGATTTCAAACAACATGAGCTGCCACCTAACATAATCCAATTGGTTAGATTATGCCATCTATTTTCTTAAAGATTTTATATTTACATATGCAAAATAATACTATGTATTAGAGAAAATAACATGGGACATTTGGGAAACTAAAAATTCATTACAGTATCTATTAAATTATTTAAAGAATAATTTCCTAAGTATGATGCTTGTATTCAACATCGGTTTTAGTGGGAGGCAAGGACTCAAGCCAGCCTGAAAAATAAGAATTAGAAATGGGAGCAATATATACACTTCTTTCATGAGTGAGTGTTAAAGTTTTTATTTAAGTTAGATAAATTAAATTACTTTGGCCCGTGCTGTCTCTCCCCCACCACAGCAATATTACTCCCCAGAGTCTATTTTCTACTGCTGTGTATATGATTTGCAACGATGGCATTCAAAGACTCTGTACCATTTCTCCCTTCTCAACCATAGACAGTAGAGCTACAAGGCACAGTAAAGAAAAAAAGTCCAGCTTAAATATGAATCTTCATTGAATTTTCTGTTTGTGACTTCTAAAATTCCATACCATAAATTTTCTGGTATAAGCAAGCTTAAAAAAATCTTTATTAAATTTTCTCTAAGCAAGAAAATACGTTATTTCCAGTGACCTTTAAAAAGTAAGGTAAATGTTTTATTTTTCATGTTAGTGATGCAAAACAACAATGAAATGCAAAGCCCCATCATTAATTACACTCTAGATGAAGGGGGATGTATTTGCACTCTGCCCCTGAGAGAGCTCTCTGATGGCTGAGGCATTGTGCCCACAATACAACTCCCCACAAATTTTGGTAACTAAACTGTCAATTCTGAGCCTGCATTACAGGAAATTTTAATGAATGACTGAGTGGTACAACAAACTTGGAAACTGGTAGTAATTTCCAGAAGAGAAGGAAACCAGTATTGATATTTGATTTTCTTTTTTTTTTTTTTTCGGTACCGGGGATGGAACGCAGGGGCGTTCTACCTCCGCGCTACGCCCCCGGCCCTACTTTTTATACTTTATTTTGAAACCAGGTCTCACAAAGTTGTGGAGGGCCTCACTAAGGAGAGAGAAAGAGACAGGGAGAGAGAGAGTGAGAGAGCTAAGGCTGGCTGCGAACCTGGATCCTCTGGTCTCTGCCTCCCAAAGTACTGGGATTACAAGCGTGCGCCACCACGCCCGGCTCAGTATTGATATTTGAAACACATACAAATCTCTCACTGCAAGTTTTCTTTAAACATGACAAGATCAGTATCTAAAGGAAACATTTACTTCCAGACAGATGGATACCTCGTCTTGCACCAAACACTTAAAAAGATACAACCATCAAAGTTGAATTTCGAATAAGTCAGTGTTTCTTCTTTTGTCCAATCAGGATGGAGGATACTCAACCAGTTTTGTTGTTTTTTTTTACCCAGAATTATATTATTATTAGGTATTTGCTAAAGTTCCTAAAATCTAGCATACTTTGACCATATAGATGGTCATATTTGTGTCTGGGGACAGTTGCTGACATACTGAAAGTCTGGTCCCTTTTGGATCACAATGGCCCTCGGTTAAAATTGAAAAAATCTATGGTCAAATGTCTTAAGAAAATATGCTGATCACATAGACCTGGTGATAATTCATAAATCTAATAAGTATATTTTTTACTATCTCATTGACTGGGATCTTTTAACAAAAAAGAACATGACTCATTGCCTATCTGGGTAAAGGAGATCCATGGTAATTCAAAAATTTCTGTACAGGATATTCTTATGGAAGAGGGACTAGTGGATACAGTTAAAGCTTCTTATGTAGCAAACAAATGACATTTGCTTCAGTTATATTCTCATACTAGCAAATTCAAAACAATGTGATATAATTCCGTGCATCTTTTCAGACCATAATGGAATGAAACTAGAAATCAACTATAAGAAGATCCAGAGAAACCCCATAAACACGTGGAGACTGAACACCACACTACTGAATGAGGAATGGGTCACAGAAGAAATAAGGGGAGAAATTAATAAATTCCTAGAAACAAATGAAAACAGAGACACAACATATCAAAACCTCTGGGACACGCTGAAGGCAGTGTTAAGAGGAAAATTCATAGCACTGAGTGCCCACATAAGAAGAACAGAAAATCACCAAGTAAATAACCTAATGACACACCTCAAAGCCATTGGAAAACAGGAACAGTCTAACCCCAACGTCAGTAGAAGACAGGAAATTATTAAAATCAGAACAGAAATCAATGAAGTTGAGAATAAAAAATACAAAAAAATCAACAAAACCAAAAGTTGGTTTCTTGAAAAATAAACAAGATAGATGAATCACTAGTCAATCTAACCAAAAGAAAGAGAGAATCAACCCAAATTACTAAAATAACAGATGAAAAAGATGATATTACCACCGTCAATGTGGAAATCCAGAAGATTATCAGAAACTATTTTGAAAAACTATACACCAACAAAATGGAAAAACTGGAAGAAATTGACAAATTTCTAGACACATACAACCTTCCTAAGTTGAATCAAGAAGATATAGAAAATTTAAACCAACCAATAGCAAAAAAAGAGATTGAAGCAGCAATAAAGAGCCTACCATCAAACAAAAGCCCAGGACCAGATGGTTTCCCAGGTGAATTTTATAAAACCTTTATAGAAGAATTAATCCCAATACTCTTCAATCTATTCTGTGAAATAGAAAAAAACGGGACTCTCCCAAATACATTCTATGAAGCCAACATCACATTAATACCAAAACCAAATAAAGACAGCTCAAGAAAAGAAAACTGCAGGCCTATATTGTTGATGAACTTAGACACAAAACTTATCAACAAAATACTAGCAACGTGCATTCAAAACCACATCAAGAAAATCATACACCATGACCAAGTTGGGTTTATCCCAGGGATGCAAAACTGGTTCAACATATGAAAAATGATCCATGTAATCCACCACATAAACAGAACTATAAGCAAAAATCACATGATCATTTCAACAGACGCTGAAAAGGCATTTGATAAAATCCAAAACCCATTCATGATCAAAACACTGCAGAGAATCGGAATAGAAGGAACATACCTCAACATCATAAAGGCAATATACAATAGGCCCACAGCCAGCGTCATGTTGAATGGGGAAAAACCACAAGAGTTCCCCTTAAAAACAGGAACAAGACAATGATGTCCACTATCACCACTCCTTTTCAGTATGGTACTAGAGACTACAGCCAGAGCAATAAGACAAGAGAAGGAAATCAAAGGAGTGCAAATAGGAAAAGAAGAAATGAAGCTATCTCTATTTGCAGATGACATGATATTATACTTAGAAGATCCAACAAACCCAACCAAAAGGCTTATAGAATTGATTAATAAATTCAACAAAGTGTCTGGATACAAAGTCAATATTAAAAATCAGAAGCCTTCCTATATGCCAACCATAAATCCTCCACTGAAAAAGGAATCCAGAAAACATTTCCACTCACAATATCCCCCAAAACAATAAAATTCTTAGGAATAAACCTAACCATGGAGGTAGAAGACCTCTACAAGGAAAATTATAAAACATTGAAAATAGAAATTGAAGATCTTAGAAGATGGGAAGACCTCCCATGCTCTTGAATAGGCAGAATAAATATCATCAAAATGGCCATTCTTCCAAAAGTGATCTACAGATTCAATGAAATATCCATTAAATTACCAAGAACATTCTTCACAGGCATAAAAAATCAGTCCTTAAATTCATTTGGAACAACAAAACACCCAGAACAGCCAAAGTAGTTCTTAGCAACAAGAACCATGCATAAGGTATCACAATACCTGACTTCAGAGTATTACTACAGAGCCATAGTAATAAAAACAGCATGGTATTGGCACAAAAGTAGACACATAGACCAATGGAGCAGAATAGAAGATTCAGAAACAAATCTGTACATAGCCTCTTCAACAAATTGTGTTGGCAAAACTGATTAACCGATGTGTGCATGTATGCTTCTATAACCCTGAAACCCATCAAGATGTATGATACAATGTACCAATTAAAAAAAATAGAAATAAGCCCCACTTTCTCACTTTTCACAAGAGTCAATTCAAGATGGATCAAAGACCTGGAAATTAGATCAGAGACCTTGCAGCTACTTGAAGAGGGCATAGGTCCAACTCTTCAACACATAGGCACAGGCAAAAATTTCCTCAAAAAGACCCTGAAGGCACAAGAAGTTAAAAAAAGGATCAATACTTGGGATTGCATTAAACTGAAGAGTTTCTGCGCAAGAACCTCAACAGAGAGCTGACAGAATAGGAGATTTTTGCCAGCTACTCCTCTGATAGAGGACTAATATCTAGAATATATAGAGAACTCAAGAAACTCACCACTAAAAAAACAAACAACCCTATAAAAAATGGGCAAGTGAACTAAATACACACTTCACAAAAGAAAAAATACAAATGGCCAATAAATATATGAAAAAATGTTCAACATTATCAGCAATCAGAGAGATGCAAATCAAAACTATCCTGAGATTTCACCTAACCCCAATTAGAGTGGCAATCATTAAAAACACCAACAATAACAAATGCTGGCGAGGATGTGGAGAAGTAGGAATTCTAATACACTGTTGGTGGAATTGCAAATTAGTGCAACCACTTTCAAAAACATTGTGGAGGATCCTCAGAAGAATGGGAATGAACCTGCTATATGACCCAGCAATACCACTGCTAGGTATCTACCCAAAAGAACTGAAACCAAACTACCAGACTAATGCATGTGTATCTATGTTTATAGCTGCACAATTCACAATTGCCAAACTATGGAACCAGCGAAGATGTCCATCAACAGATGAATGGATTATAAAACTATGGGATATGTACACAATGAAATTTTACTTAGCCATAAAGAAGAACAAAATTATGTCATTTACAGGGAAAAGGATGGAATTAAAGAAGATTAATTAGTCTGTCACAAAAAGTGAAAAGCCGGATGCTTTCCCTAATATGTAGAAGCTAAGGAGAATGGGGTATAGGAGGGACTCCAGACAAAGATGGAGAAAACTGTAGATGAGTAAAGAAGGTGACCTGAGGGAGATAGGAGCGGGGAAGAGGGAAATACACTAATACACAGGATGTACATACACAAACATCAAAATCAACTACTATGCTGAGCATGTGAAGGAGGGATGGGGGAGGTAATGGGAGTGGGAATTGGGGGAGGGCTAATTGACCAATGTGTGAATGTATACTTCTACCACCCTGAAACCCATCAAGATGTATGATTACAATGCACCAATAAAAATAAATAAATGAATATAAAAATAAATAAAAATAAAAATTCTCAACTTGGATAAAAACTTCCATTGATCCAAACACTCAATTTAATAGACTTTTTTTTCCCTAAGTTTACCAAAAGTTACCAACAACAATAAAAATTCTTTCTTGAAAATATAATTTTTAGAAAGGGTGGCTGACTCAATTTGTATACCTTCCACAGATGACTATGAGACTATATAATTAACATTTATGATTGTAACAGAGAACTTAAAGCACTGAAAAATAAAATCTTGAAAATACTAAAAAAAAATGGGTAGGGCTAAGAGAAAATATGGAGAGATCCCTAAATAAGTATCCACTCTTCTCCATTTGCTGCTGGCCCCAACCACAGGAAGTGGACTAAAATAATTTGCAAATATCACTACCTATCCAGAGCACAAAGTATATAGGAGCTGCAATTCCTGATCACAGACATATACTACACAACATACCATGTGCTGGCAGGGTATCTATGAATCCCTTTCTTCCTAGAAATATTTCCCACCAGGAAAGTTTTTACAAATCTATTGTCAGATTCCATATAAAGCATAATAAAATTTTTTCTAATGTGGGTCAAAATTTAAATGAGTTACTAATTTGACAAAGGATCTCCAAATATCACCATTCTTCAAGTTGTTTTGGCCTGCACAAAAATTTTGCAGAAACAAATAAGTAAATAAGCAAACAAATAAGTAATTAATAGTATACTCCCTGATGTTATTAAATATGTTTAATACTAATTCCATTTTTTTTAGGTAGAATGCTTTAGTAGCTCAACATGTCTAATTTAACTCAAGTATTAAATGTGCAAAATAAAGCAATTTCCTACAGAATCTCTCAGATTATCCTGAGAACCCACATGAAATTTATATTTTTCATAACTCGATTGAGATAGGTTTACACTGCTCATGTGTGCGTGTGTGTGCACGTGCATGTGTGTGTGTATTTGTGCAAGCGTGTGCATGTGTGCAGTGCTGGGGATCAAACCCAGTGTCTCACTTATGCTAGGCAAGCACGCTATCACTGAGCTACATCCCCAAGCCCAGGTTTATGCTTATTTTTAATTTTAGGTTTGCTTCAGAAGCAAGACTCTGAGCCTGATATTCACAGGGAGTTGGTTTCTTGGGGAGTGTTCCTCAGAACAATGCCTGTGGGGGAGAAAGGAAAGCAAGACTGATCAGAGAAGCTGTGATGCAAGCTGTATTAAGGAATGTGCCAACCCCACAGAGAGCTCAAGAGAGGATGGCCCTACGGGTCCTAAGTTGAAGCAGTAAGGTTCCAAGGTCTAGCCTTGTATATGTGCAAATCATTGCAAAAGGTGTCCCTAAGGGAAGAGGCAGGACCTTCAGTAAATCACCTCACTATGACCGGGACATTTCCTAGAGAGGAACTCAGCTGTTGAAGGTTTTGGCATGCAAAGGTCCCAGCAGCTGAACAAAGGGTGACCCCAGTTTTAAGGAGGATCTGTGTGATGCGCCACAGTTTCTACATTTTTCTTCCATGTGAATCTAACATTATTCAACTTTTGATGATGAGAACCCATCAATTGCGAGTTTCTAATATCTGCCACACATGGCTGTGTATAACAGGTTTGCTCTATTCAGAACATTATTGACTATGAATATGAACACATCTTAAATATTTGTGAATGTTGATGTGTGTTTTTTATTGTCAGGATGGACTGTTTGGCATCACTGATTTCTTATTACAGATGTTTAAAATATAGATTTTTGACATGACATGCAGTTTCAAATAGACAAAATTTATGTCGGTGCAACTGTCACGGATGAAAAGAAATGGCTTTGCTTTTGTAGTTCCACTTTTCAATCAATATCTGTTTGGGGCTCAGATGAAAGAGACTCCATGAACAGGTCACAAGCTTTTGTGCTGACATAAATTCTGTCTATTTGCAACTGAGTGTTGTATCACGTCTACACCAGCTCGCAGCTGGACTCATACAATCACCTGCCAGCGGGTTCCTGGGCATCCCATCTTCTTCTCTTGAAATCATTCTCTACATGGGAGCCAGCGAAATCATGTTGAAACGTGTCAGATCGCCTCATTCCCCAGCGTGAAACCTTTCCATGGCCTCCCAATGCACTCTGAATATTTTTCCAAAGTCTTTATCATGTCCTACAAGGTGTGCTTCAAGTTCTGGACCCTACCTGCATCTCTGAAATAACCTCACAACACCAACCACTGAGCGTCCTAAGATCTACCAACGTAGGGCTCAATTCTGTTTGTGTAGGATAATGAACTTTTCTGACACGGGGCCTTTGCACTCTTGTGTTATCTCTTCCTGAACGCTCTTCTCTCGGAGTCCTTGCAACACACAGTCTCTCATGCCCAGGTCAGGGCCCACAAATATATGAGTCGTTCTCCCTTCCTTCCTGGGCATCCATAGACTCTCTATTTTCCTGATCATACCTTTCTCTACCTAATCAATGTCTGTCCATAATACTGCCATCACAGTTACCCATAGTGATCTTGTTTATGAATCTAAAAATATGTTTATTTTCTATCATTTTCAAGATAATGTCCACTGCATGTTCTGTTCCTCCCATTTTTAGTAATCAGTAACATCTATTCCAAATATTTAGTAGACACAGAAAGTAAATAGAGGAAAAGTATGTGGAATGAGACTTGAAAGTTAAGCAAGGACTAGACCAGCAAAATAATGTTAGGCCATGTTAAGAGTCAAGAATAAGGGAAACCATTGTTCACATTTTAGGAGTATATTTGTGAGATAAAAACATGACATAAATATTTTTCTTCTGATGAGACACTTTGTTCACAATAAAATTCACAATATGAATTTTATTTTATTCATATATTCCTTTACATGGTAATTATTAGATTGTCTATCTTCTGATTATTGATCAACACCAATATAATCTAGGTTTTTGAAACATTTATATTGGGCCAATCCTTAACAAAACTTTTTCTATGTGCTTGTAATATATTCAGGAGATAGTCATAAAAATGTATCTTGTTTTTTAGAAGAATCATCATATAACCAAACTGATTAAAATAATACAACACTAGCCAGGTGTGGTGGCACAGCTTGTAATCCAATACTTGGAAGGCTGAGACAGGAACATTGAAGGTTCCAGGACAGCCTCAGCAGTTTAGCTGAACCCTCAGCAGCTTAGCAAGACCCTAATTAAAAACAAAACAATAAAAACCACGAGGGGCATAGCTCAGAGGTAGAATGCCTCTGGGTTCAATGCCCAGTACCACAGACAAACAAAAAACAACAACAAAAACACACAACCCCTCTCACCTATAATCCCAGTAGTTGGGAGGCTGAGACAGGATGATCGCAAGTTAGGAGCCAGTCTCAGCAATTTAGTGAGACCCTCAACAACTTAGAGAGACCCTGTTTCAAAATAAAAAATGAAAAGTGCTAGGGTAGTGGCTCAGAGGTAGAACAAATGCCCCTGGGTTCAATCCCCAGTACCAAAATAAATAAATCAATAACATCTCTCCCAGAATCTCCCTGAACTCTTGTTTAGTGAGAATTTTCTCCCTGTGCTTGTTTCAGTCAGATCTATTTATTTACCTTATAATTGCATGACTACACAGGGCAAGACCGTCTTGTATTCTCCTTTATCTCTGTCCCTGGAATAAGAGTTGGCAAATAGAAAGAGCTCCACAAATATTTGTCAAATTAGTAAATGAACGAATCTGTTAATCTAGGAAATTCACATGTTCGGAAGCTGCTACTTCCCAATGACACTGAATAAATGAGCCCTCTTAGTCACTATAGTCCTTTCACTCTGAAAAGGTCATAAAATTAATCTTGTCTTTAATTTCCTGTATTTATGTATGCAAAATGACTCCCTAATCCAAGGGGCTCATCACTTACTAGCGAGTGATAAAGCCCTTTTGCAATCTGCTCTATGGTCATGAAAATAACAATCACCTAATTGTGACTTGTTAACAGTTGCACTGATATTTATTATTTGCTACATTTCTTCCGGGCATTCCTCTAGTTACCACACTTAAGTGAGTGTTACTTTCTAATGCTACTGTATATATTCCTTCAAGGGAAAAATCCACATCTATATCTACATCTATCTACATACACAGAGACACATACACACACACACACACACACGTGTGTGTGTGTGTGTGTGTGTGTGTGAGAGAGAGAGAGAGAGAGAGAGAGAGAATGAGATTTGTCTCTTTCACTCACTATTTTATTCCCAGTTCCTAGAATAATAATACCTAGGACACATAGCAGTCATTCCATAAATATCTTAATCTAATAAACTAGCATAATTTACAAAGTGAATGAAGGTTCTTCTCTGGGGAAGACATCTACCTATATACCTATTTTTCACCTTGATTCTACTTTTATCATGGATTTTTACCAAGCATATCAGGGAGGAAAGAGGACTTGAATAACTATGTCCAAGTCCTTTAAAGTATCCAAGATTCAGTTTCCTAAATTACCAATACAGTAAAGTTACTTGATTCTCTCAGCTTCATTTTTAAATTAATATGATATATTTTCTTCAGTTCTTAACACTACATCAATTTTAATATACATCTTTTTTGTTATTGTTGTCCAAATTTATTTATTTATTTTTTTTTATGTTTTTATTGGTGCATTGTAGTCTCACTTCACAATGAGTATCAGTTTGGTGTTAACATACATGCACACAGCTCTTGGTGTCCCTCCCCCCC
>PVJS01029209.1:0-24941 GCA_004027185.1 Glis glis
GGAGGGCGGGCTGCGGGAGGAGGGGGGAGGGAGGAGGGAGGTATAGAGGGGGGAGCGCGGCGGGCGGGTCCGGGAGCGCGGGGAGGCTGGGCGGGCGGACGCGCCGGGGGAGGGCGCTGGGCAGGAAGGGGAGGGGGAGCGCGAGAAATGCAGAGGCTGCGGCGGCGGCGGCGGTGGCAGTAGCGGCAGCGGCGACGGCGGCGGCGGCTGCGCTCCAACTCGCTCCTCGCTGCGGGCTGGGCCGTCGAGCCGGGAGAGCGCCTCCGCCAGCGGCCAGCACCGGGCCGACGACGCCAGCGACCCGGCCCTCCGGCGGCACCGCGCTCGCGCACCCAGGGGCGGCACAGGCACCCCGAGCCGGTAAGGAGGCGCGCCGGTGGCCCCGCCGCCCCCGCGGCTCTGTCCCCCACCCCGAGCCCCGGGTTCTCGCTCGGTGCAGCAGGCAGGGGGGTGTCAGCCTGATCAGACAGCGGCGGGCGTGGGGTCCCCCGGGAGGGATCGGGGTGATGGGGACCCCGAGGTGGGCGGCTTCGGCCACTCGCGGGGTGGGGAGGATGGGGGGCACGAGGCTGATGAGCGGAGTTTGGGAGGGAGGGGACCAGGGGAGGGAAGCTGCTGCCGGCGAGGGAGCAGACGCCGAAGGCGCAACCCTCTGAGCACCCCGAGTCCCGGAGCCTGGGTTTTGTGGGCTGAACCGGGCTTTCTGTCATCGGAACCGAGCGCAGAAAGCGCTGGAGTGGAGTGGGGGCGCCGCGGCCGCCGGTGGGGGTGGGGGTGGGGTGGGGCGGGAGCCCGGGCGGAGGAGGACCGGGAATTCTCTGCGAGCAGAAGGAGAGGGTGGGTTTTTGGCAAATGGGTTTCCTTGACCCGTGGGACTCCCGAGCCTTGCTTTGGGGTAGCCGGGGAGCACGAGGCTCGCGCGCCATGGAGCCTGGTACGTGCCGACTTGCCGGCCGCTGACTGCGGCCACCTCGGAGGTTTTGATGCCCAGCCGGGGGCTGGGCTGGAGCCCGCGCCCCGCGCCCCGGCCCGGCCTGGGGGTGCTGGGGTGTGCGTGCGCTGGGACCTGACAGCGCGGCGCCAACGGGGCTCGGCCCCGCGGCCAGCGGAGGTTGGGGGGTTAGCAGTTTTGCCTAAGGCGCTAACGCCGAAACCCACGTCCGGTTCCCGCTGCCCCTCGCCAGGAAAATAAAAATTGCGGAACCCCTGGATCGGGGTCGGGTCGCGCACACAATGCGTGGTGGCTGCGAACCGCATTCTTTTCATGAATATTCATCGAGCGCTTGGCCCGGCTCCTTATCAGCTTCCCCAGAGACATTTCCGCCTCGGAGCGAGCTCGGTGGACTGCCCTTACCCCAGTGATTTCCACCCTGCTGAACCCAGCTCGGCGCGCATGGGTGCGTCTTTAATACCTTGTGCAGGGCTGACACGCCTCTGTCTACGCCGGGGCCCCGAGCCCTGGCGTGGCGGGTTAAGGCTCAACGCTAGCATGGAGGAGGTCCTCTGCTACAGGGGTGTGGATCGCCCCCCACCCCCGGGGAATACTGCCGGGGCTAACCGATCTCCAGTACTGCGGGCAAAATGAATGAATCCGGACTGTAATTACCTATTCCTTTGTCTTGGCCTCGCGCATGCGCCGGAGAGCTGGGTGTGGAGGGCCCGGCAGCCCCATCTGATCTCTCCATCATCCACCCACCCACTCCCCTCCCGAGCCGAGGAACAAAGACGTTTGCCCTAAATGTTTCCTGAGACCCCGGGACACACTTGACACCCCCACCACCGCTTGTGTCTGTGTCTTCTTTCTCAGATCCTCCTGCATCTTTTGCTCTCCTACTGATTTTAATTGACCAAAAAATAAGATCAGCGTTTATAGCTAGGGTAAATTGTGGAATAAATATATATTTTTAAAAGGACCCCGCTATTTTCCTTTCTAGAACTGTCCATTGTTCTTTTCCTGTAACATACCACTTTACAGGGACGACGGTTTTCTTAATTGGCATCAATTAATGCTTGCCTGGCAGATCCTTGTCGCTGGTCATTGGGACACTGGTCTCAAACCAGGGGTGGGTGTTGCCCCTAGTGACATCACCTGGGAAAGATTAAGACATGTTCAAGAACAAGATGGCCTACCAAAAGCAGAACGAGAAAATGGTTACCTTGTCAGGCTTCGAAGCCTTTCTAGTTTCTCCTGATTCCTACCTTATGGTTTCGTTAAGAATTTCAAAAGGTGAATCCTGTAGAGATGGGGAGGGAAAAAGGCAGCTTGGGCTTGGGGTGAAGATGTTAAGTTACAAATCCATAATGCTTCTCTCTTTTTTTTTTTAATTTTAAATTTTGCAACATCTAACAGAAGCCATGATGTACCTTTGGCTGGCTTTCTTTCAAATGATGTATTTTCCAGGTTATGACCCTTTTGGGATAGTTTGTTTTTACCAACCTAAGGGGTGCTTATTGTACATATCAAGTAAGAGCTAAATATTTTATTTCTGCAATGATAGGAGATGTTGAAAAGATTTCGTGCTAGAGTATTCTTAGTACATCCCGATGCGGTAACACGTGGCAGCAAATGGAAGTCATCTTCCTTTGTCCCTTTTAATAAAAACTGGATATTGGCCGTGTTTAATATATCAGAGCCTATAATTGCCGTGGTGGCTGCCTGGCCGCTTTCTAGGTAGCACGAAGCATTCCCTTCGCTGCTAATATTGAGTGGTTTATTGCGGTTTAGAGGGCTATATGGACCCCCCCTTTCTTTTCGGTAATGTTTTTGGGGGAGGGGTGTGTTGGAATATACACTAAATTCAATACCTGATGTATACCAGTATACCCTGGATTCAATGAGCATTAGGTTTTTAAACAAGAACTTGTAAAATCCAGTATTAGAAATTATCATCAGTCACCTTATTCTTCTAGCCAGCTTTTTCTTTTTGCCAAGTTTCAGCAGGTGGAGGAAGGGAAACGAGTTGAGTCTTTTGATACAATGCACCAGCAGTGACTGTAGGGACAGTGGCATTTCTATTCTCTAACTGGTGCTCAGGCTGTCACTGTGGCATATAGAAGGGACCCCCTGCCCCCCCACACCCTAATCTAAATGTTCCTTGGAAGAGCCCTGAGCACTTAGACTCCTTATCCTTGGAGGGCCCTTTTAATCTTCCTGATCTACTACAACAAACCATATGATGGTTTCAGATCTCTTTAGCTTTCTTTCTTTTTTTTTTTTTTTAATTTCCCATTAAGAACAATTTCAAGCCATTTTCATTCCATGGTTGAAATAAGAGGAATATGATTCCAGAGAAAAACATACTTTTGGGAGAGATTAGATCACTGTAAAATATATATCTGTGTTGTTCGCGGCAGTTTTGTAAAAAAAATCGCAATATCCAGAGCCATTCTTAAAAGCAATTGCAGCAACATGTATATACACATATGGATATGTACACGCATAGATGTAGATACATATTTCTGTATGCATACTATAAAGTAAAATCTTTAACGATATGATGCTACACAAGTTTGTATAAAATACTATTTTTTGGTGGTTTCATATTGGTCTTTGGAAAATAATCACTTTCTGTCTTTCTAAATACATGTTTAAAGGAGAAAGCCTGGCTAGTCTATTAATGCACTCACTTCCATTTACGTCCAGGGTACTCCAAAATCCATGGTTTGCATTGAGCATCAGAAGCTAAGGTGTTCACTTGCAGGCTTCAAAACTCACATTAAGCATGACGAACTCTAAAAGCTGGAATAAACAATGCTTACTAAATAAAGGATTTATGAAATTGTTTGTCTTATTTTTGTGATTTCTTGTAAAATTTTATTTTAAAAAATGTCCAAAAAAAAAAACAACCCTGTGAACTCTTCCAACACAAGTACCTCCAGTGGTGTCTGATTCTGTTGAAGAAATGCTTTGATTGGGTTGGGCCTTTATCTCTCTGAAGTCATTTTTTTAACCTACTCATTTCACACCTTCTTTATCTTCCTGATGATTGTCTTTGCTGGTAAACTGGAAACAGGTAACTGCTAAGGAAAAACTCTGGGTGCGTGGACAAGTCCAGTGTCCCCCAGGATGGGTGCAAAATCTGTGCCATATTTTTTTCAAGTTTTCTCAACTCAATCCTTTCCAATTTATTCTCTCTCTTAAGACTTTAGGTAACACAATGAACATAAGCTTTGCTGTCTTAAATGCCTATGAAGCTGAAAATAGAATTTTTTAAAAGATAAAATACTCTTTATGTGTTTTGGGCAGATTTTGGGGGGGAGGTTTTCCAGGATACAGTGGAGAGACACTGGGTGTGAAGAATGTCTAGGCATTGGCTAGTCTCCTTTGGGCAAATTACATGAAACCTGATTGAATTTCACTTTCTTCAGTTGTAAAATTGAGGTAGTAATTTTCTACTTTGGGGGTATAATAAGAACTACACATGTCTGTAACACATGAGCACAAGGGCTGTAATCGACATCACTAACTAATTTCTGTGTATTGAGCTATCTTTTTGTTCCAGGCTGATGAGCGCAGATCCCGAGGACGCAGGGGTATCCCATCAGGAATAGGATACCTCAGTCTGAAGGGTGCCCGAATGTCCGGATTGCTAACCTCTGTCCTTGAATGTGGACATACTTGAAATTCTGTGAGGCGCTGTGTAGAGATTGCCCAAGAGTGGATTGCCTGGTATTAGGATGGCCACCCTCCTTGAATTTCCCAGGGCTGCTTATGTAACTGTAGAGGTGGCATTTAAGTTCTTTTGAGAAAATATAGGGTTAGTCTTCAAACCACAGCAGTTCCCAGCCTGCCAAAGGAAGGCTTTTGTTACATTCTATTCTCTCCGTAGCTATTAAGACAGACATCTAGGTAACTGTCCTGTGAGAAAAATTGTCTCTTGAACCTTCTCAAGAGTAAAGACAATCATACAGAGACAGATTCTTGCCAGGATGTAGTTAAATTTTAATTCTGAGGAGACAGGAGCCTAAGAAGGATGATTATAACAGCATTCTCTGCTTCCCTCTGAAAGCTAGAAATGGATGAAATGGGAGACCCAGAGAGTCAAATAGTATGTTTCCCTTCTGTACCCTAAGGATTTAAATGCAAATCCTTAGGGTAAGGATTTTCCTTAGGGAAAGCGCCAGGTGGTGGGTGGCACAGGTCTGTAATCCCAGAACTTGGGAGGCGGAGACTGAAGGATCACAGGTTCCAGGCCAGCCTCAGCAACATAGCAAGACCCTGTTTCAAAAAAAAAAAAAAAAAGCAGAGATGATAATGAATATTATTTGACTAGCCAAGGCTATCAGTGCACAGTGTTCAGTATGGAGCAGGCTTGGAAGTTTAGGAATACATTCCTGAAAGCTTTGGAGACTTGGAAATAGAAGCCATATGCAAGCACACCAGGGGCTGAGGGCATAAGGAAACACTTCTAGATAATATAAGAAAATGGAATTCAGTGGGGCAGGTAAAACCTTTATGTGGTATGTTTTCCTTATCACTTATATATTTTATGGACTTTTAAAAAAATTTCATTTTGGATATGGGAGGACAAACTGGGCTTCAGTCAGTTGTTTTTTAATTTCTCTTTGAGATATATATTTCAGCAATTGTTTGTGCATTGTGTAAGGAGTATGACACTTAGAAACCACGACTTAGAGGGTTAGTTATGGTTGGAGTTGGACTTTGGGGCCCAGTTCACCAGGTTAGTGTCCTGTCTCAACCACTGGCTAGCTGTGCGACCTTTGGCAAATTGCTAATCTTCTCTGGGCCCCAATACACATCTTTAAAAGGGGATTGTAGTCATCTTTAAAATGGGATAGTAATACAGGATTTTTGTAAGGATTATGTGACATTGTTAAGCATTTAGAACAATATCTCAAACATACACTGTATACCTTCTTAATCAACATTCATGATGAAGGGGTGAGTTCCTTTCCCATGTTTAGAGTTACTCATATTTTTTTTTTTTGCGGAATTGGGGATTGAACCCAGGGACATTCTACCTCCAAGCTACACCCCCAGCCCTATTTTTTATTCTTTATTTTGAAACAGCGTCTCACAAAGTTGCAGAGGGTTTCACTAAGTAGCTGAGGCTAGCCGCGAACCTGCGATCCTCCGGTCTCAGCCTCCCAAGTACTGGGATTACATGAGATCGTTGTTGTGAGACAGGCTGATGACTTGGACAGTGGTTGGTGGAACAGAGAAGTCAGTGGCTTAGAAACATTCTCCAAGCCTATCTTTGATAGCTCACACAAGTTAGCAGGACACTTGTAGGAGTGTCCAAAATCCACAGTGGGTAGAAGGTTAATATAACTTCAGCTTCCATAGTGAATTGATAATTTTTGAAATAAAAAAATAATGATAATGTCAAAGTCTTTGAAACCTCAAAGACCTATTGAGAAAGGCTCCTTGTTTTGGTATGTAGTGACCCAGACTCAACTTGATGAACTGTATGATCTTGGGTATAGACATAATTTACTCAGATTCCTAAGACACTTAGCTCTGTCCTGTCCTGAATGAAGATGCATTAGTCATCAGATAAAGAAGCCGCTTAGTCATTAGTACTAGGGTTGATGAACCAACTTCAATATTTAAAATACAGTTCTAACTAATGACAATCCTATTTTGTGCCTCCCCCACCCCCCACTCAGGTAGTACACACATCTCACTTCCCACATCCCTCCCACTTCCACACCAGGAGTAAAAGTGAAGCTTGTATTACACAGAAATGGAAAGGTATTATCGCCTGCTGGCAAATCTGTGGAGCAATTATCCTCATGGGGGCCTTAGGCACAGGGCCTCTTAAAAAGAAGAACATTCTTTGGAATTTCATATATTTGAGGTGGCTCAATCCTGGATCGGGTCAGGGGTGTACCCAGAAGATCTGTGTTTGTCCTTCTGGCCACTGGTTTTTGCTGTTGAATAAAGGTAAAATCATTCTAAATTTAGGGAACTTATTTTTTTTAATAGTTTCAGTAAGCAGGCTTTTGAATCTTAGGTATTCAAAGGGTAGATATATTTACTTTATCTGCCATATTTACTCTAAGGAAAGAGGCATTCGATATAGTGGTTGCTTATAAAAGCTTCTTTAATCAAAGTATTTTTTAAATAGAAATTTGTGGAAATTAAGGGATGAGAATGGATGCTGTGCACCACTTAGTGCACCATTGAATTTCAATCCCCTCACATAGACGCATTTTACTTGTGAATCAATGGAAAACAGTTAAGTAGCCTATCTAAGATCCCAAAGCTTATAGACATTGGTAGAACTTAAATCCTGCCTGATGGATTGAAGTCCCACTCCTTTGACCAGCGTGCACTGTGCTTCCCATAGGCTTTGGGCATTTTATCTTATGTAATATGGTCTCTTGAGAATAAAATCAGCAACCTTTCTACTGCACTGTAACCTTCAAATGCATTTTGAGAGAGTGTCACTAAGTGTACAATGGAAGTATTCAAGCAGTAAATACCCCACATACCTATGTATGAGAGGTGCACTTTGTCACAGTGAACATGGCTGATGTTGAGACACACCTTCTCTAGGACAATGAGGATGAAGATGGTGGTCGCTCTTATTAGAGACTGTAGATGAAGGTGGATTTGGTTGTCCCCTTCTCTCTCCTCCTTACACTTCATTTTTTTTTGGGGGGGGAGTACTAGCCCCAAAGCCTTATCTGTAATTTTACTCTTGAGATACTAATGAGATGATCGTGTACCTGTTTCCAGCTGTGTAATTAGGGTTGCCAGCTTAGAAATACGCCAAGTCCTAACTTTGTTAACCCATTTCCCTTCTCCATGCAGGATTCATTGACAGAGTCAGGGGCTGCTTTGAACTGGGATCCCAACCTGGGAACAGAAGTTCAGGAGCTGAGGACTAAGACACTTACCTGTAAGATCAAAAGGATCTTAGGGAAGTTAATGGCTTGCACAAGGTCCCTTAAGCCGGTTAGTGGCCAAGGGGAGCCCCAGGTTGTTTGCCAATAAAACTGTATTCCCTTCCTACTGAGGCAGAGAAACAGAATGTCTAATTGAGTCAAACTCTTACTTCCTGCAACTCGAAAAAAAAAAAAGATAAAACAACAACCAACATATTAAAAAAAACCAAAAAATATAAAACCTCTTATCATTATCATTCTTTTACCCCATAACCATTTTTTTTTTTGCAAATCCAGTCCTGATCCTTTGTATCTGCCACTTTCTCCCAAGGGGCCCCTTTGATCTTTTATTGTACCACACACATCCCCATGAGGAACTTTCTAGTTACTACCTGCTTCCTACCGCATCCAGATATATTCTGTCTCCCCCAACTTACCTGTGTCTGCTTCTTCCATTATATGCATATGATATCCTTCTTATTTCAAAGAATATATGCATGCATTAAAATAGCTTTCCTCACACAACTAAATTTTAGTATTGGGTCTTTGTTTTCCTCCTGAAGTGAACAATGGGTGAAGGGCTGGGGGCTGCGTTTGGAACATACACATTTGAAAAGAAAGCCTGTTAGTTTTAGCCTAATTTGAGTGTTTTAGTTTTAGCCTAATTTGAGTGTTGTGGAATGAGTGGACCGGCCAAGCACCCCGCCCTAGAAATGCTCAGGCGCCTCTGGGAAGATCCAGTGTGCACGTTCTTGTGGACAGGTGATGGATAGAGGGTCCATGCCGATTACTAGTGATATCTGGCTTACTTTGTTTGGATAGAAACACCATTGACAGTGTTTGGGCTGATTTAGAGATTCAAAAGAGTTGCAGGGTTCTGAAATAGTCCTTCAGCTGTGGAACTTCAGTACTCAAGTTGTTGGAACAGTTTACAGAGCCTAATAATGCAATGTTTGAAATTAATATTAGCAAGTTAAACTATTTATGTGCATTTGGATTTGGATAAGCTATAGTAGATTTGGTTTCACATGAAACCCTTTGAACTTCTCATTTAAAAAATAATCTTTTAGAAGCTTCAATAAGTGGAGCTTTGAGGAATTTATATTTTTCCAAAGAGACCTGAAATAAACAAGCAATTTCATAATGCTTTTTTTTGCTATGCAAGGAGTTGGACCTGGGGCTTCGTGCATGCTAGACAAGCACTGTACCACTGAGCTGCATTCTCAGCCCCCCTGAAAAAGTTTTTTGTTGTTGTTGTTGAATAGGGGTGCACCACTGCACCTGGTTTCACAGTGCTTTTAATCATTACGCAGATTCAGAAATGGACATATTCCTAAAATAAACTCAAAACTTTTTTTTTTTAAGTTCTAAAGATGTAGATGTATAAGAAAAGCCTCTGGTGGTTGAACTTTGTGAATTACAAGTTTTCCTGGATTACTTGGCAAAGTGATTTTGAAAAGACCCACATCATTTCCCAGTTGACAGTCCATTGGAAACACCATTGCCACATAGTAATCCAGCAGCCAAGTTAAAAAGTAACAAGATCCAAGGAGGGAGAAATAGTGTATCAAAGTAGGAAACACAGCACTAGCTCTCCTCACAGTGGGACAGCTCCTACTGCTGCTAGTTCTTAAGGGCACAGAAAAGAAAGCCCCCCTCGTTGTTGGATCTCCCCAGAGCCCTGTTTTAGACTTCTCTGAGCTTGCTTTGTAGACTGTACAGGTAGTAGGAATATTTGCTATTTTTGACCTTTACAGATATTCTCAGCTTTTTCAATAGGGGAAGCAGTATTCGGATACTGTATTTGCCTTAGGCTTATGAAAGATGATAGGAGAAAAGGAAAATAGAGAAAAATCAGTGATTTCAAGGTGGGCAAGTCTGGGATGACTTCCTCCTCCAGGTCATAGAAGTAGGGTAAGGTTAGGTGGTGATCACTTGGGTATTTACTAAAGACATTAATGTGCTCAAATAAGGTGTTATGGAACCTTCTGAATGACTCCTTTTCCTAAGGAAAAAGGACAGAGTCTCAGATAGCCACTGGTGGTGGCTGAGCTCCTGGGGCTTCTCATGATTGCCCAGCCTCAGGCAAACAGGGTGACTGCTGCCTATTGACAGGAGGTTTATTGTGGCACCAGGGTTCCCTCAGTAGCCTTGGTAATCTTTTGTCTCAAGCTCCGATTGCCCAGAGCTCGCCCAACTGGACTTTAGAAACCGGGTCCCGGAATTTTCAATGTTTGATTTTCATGCAAATAGTTACGGGTGTTTGTACCGATGTTCCCCAGAAGTTGTTAAGACAAAATTCATAATGGTGCCCCAGGTAGGTGTTTCTTTTTCTGACTCATAACTGATGCTGAACTATTTTCCTTCGTTCGACAGAGTGGTTGACTAATGGGCAGTCTCATGGAGGGTTTCCTTAGCCTCTGTTTGGTGAAAGAGGCAAAACCAGGAAAACAAAACATCAGTAGCTCACTGAATTCACCTCTGCCTTTCTATTGTAACCTGTTTTATTTCTGTTCCATTACATCTGAACTTAAGTCCTGGGTGGGTGGGGGATGGGAGTCATCCTAGAAGAACTCAGTTGACGCGAAGGCAGAGAGGAGTCACTGGGAGGCTAACCAGCGATTTCACCAAGGTGAGAGTTTTAGTCCTAAATGGGATGAACTCTTAATGGGAAAGGAGTTCTATCAGTTTCTCTAAGATACTATGTTTAACTTGCTGCAACTCTAAAAGCAGAGACTTGAACAAAAAGATAGTTTAATAATAAAGCAAAGTCAAGAGTGGTGGCACATGCCTGTAATCCTAGTACTTGGGAGGCTGAGACAGGAGGATCACAGGTTCAAGGCCAGCCTCAGCAGTTTAACAGAACCCTCAGCAACTTTGTGAGACCTTGTTTCAAATAAAAAAATAATAATAAAGAAGAAGGGCTGGGGGTATAGCTTGGAGGTAGAACACCCCTGGGTTCAATCCCCAGTACCCCCCAAGTAAAAAAAGTGAGAATTTAACAAAAATATAGTTTAATAAAAAAGCGAAGCCAAGAGTGGTGGCATATGTCTATAGTCCTAGTACTTGGGAGGCTGAGACAGGAGGATCATAGGTTCGAGGCCAGCCACAGCAATTTAACAGAACCCTCAGCAACTTTGTGAGACCCTGTTTCAAATCAAAAAAATAATAATAAATAAGAAGGGCTGGGGGTATAGCTTGGAGGTAGAATGACCCTGGGTTCAATCCCCAGTACCCCCCCAAAACGTATAAAAGTCAACAAGCTTCACATTTCCCCAGGTTACCCCAAGACCGTATTAATTAGCCCTTGCTTAAAAAAAAGCAGTTTGTGGCACTTGAATGCTGTTGGTAGCAATATGTTCTTTGATTCTTTGACCATATCCTTGTTCTCAGCAACAGCTGCCCCCATGTTAAGATGAGAAGGAAGTGATGGATGGTGGGGGGCACTTGGCTGGCTAGGATGAGTGGACTCCTGTTTTAACTTGGGCCCTCTGACCAGGAGCTAGGACTCGGGGGGGGATTTCACTCCTGTATTGATCCCCCCTGGGCTGGGCACACTGCTGAAGGAAGATCCTTTGTTATTTACTTAGTGATCTCGCCAAGAATCTCAGATAAAGGGCAAAGAAGTCCAGAATGATGCAATACTGCAAAAAATGTGCACTGCTGTCTCTAAGGGGAGCAAGGGAATCCAGAGCCAGTTTTGAGCTGGGTGTGATTTCTGTTGGAAGAGGGTGAGAGCTGGGGGAGGTATCGCTTGAAAAACTACCCTTAGGGTGTCAGGATGGTTGTTAACGCTAGCAGCACACAGCGTGGTAAGACTGCAAGTCCTGACATGTTAGCAGCTGTTTGCAGCCTTCACCTGGTAGAGGAAATGCCAGCAGGTAGAAGGGTAGCCCTGGTGTACCAGTGTGCACCGCGGTTAATTGTCTGAGACGCATTTCCATTTAAATCTGATTCTGATAACACATTTAACTACCCCCCCCCCGGCTAATTACACAGTCCCAGTGTTGAGAGAGGAAGAGGCATTTGTGAGCAGTAGCATTTCTTGTTAAATGTCGACGTTGGTAAAACCCTTCTGTAAAGGAGGAAATGGCAGTCCTTGAGGGAAGTTGGGGCAGGGTACTTTTGTAGCCCTGTTCTTGGACAGGGACAGGGGAAAGCCCTTCTTTTCTGCTCTCAGGAGTGTCCAGATTCCCCTTCTGTAGGCAGGGTTTCCAATAAGTACAATATAGGAAGCCAAAGCCATGTCATGCTAGTTCCTGCAGTCATTGCCCTCTGGTCTCCCAGTGCAACCATTCTCCCCTCAAAGGGTTTGCAGGGAGAGTGGGGCAGCAGGAGAGGAGGGTGGGCAGGCGGGCGTGGAGGTGGGAAGACATACTCAAGCGGGGGAGGCAGCACTTACTGTATACCTGTGTTAATCTGCTGGAGCTGCCAGTAGAAAATGCCACAGACAGCCGGGTGTGGTGGCACACACCTGTCATCTAGTTCTTGGGAGGCTGAGGCAGGAGGATTGAAGGATCAAGGCCAGCCTCAGCAACTTAGTGAGGCTCTCAGCAACCTAGTGAGACCCTGTTTCTAAATAAAAAAATAGAGTTTGGAGTGTAGCTCAGAGGTAGAATGCCCCTGGGTTCAATCCCCAGTAGCATACACACAAAGAAAGAAAGAGATAGGAAAAGAAAGAAAGAAGGAAGAAAGAGCCAAGATCTCTCTGTCTGAGATGGAGGCGTTGGCAGGTTGGTTTCTCTCAGGCAGCTCTCCTCGGCTTGCAGATGGGAGCTTTTCCCCTGCATCCTCATGTGGCCCTCTCTCATGCATCCTAATCTCTTTTTATTTTATTTATTTTTTTTTTCCGGTACTGGGGATTTCACCCAGGGGCATTCTACCTCTGAGCTACACCCCCAGCCCTATTTTTTATTCTTTTTTTTTTTTGTGGTACCGGGGATTGAACGTAGGGGCGTTCTACCTCTGCGCTATGCCCCTGGCCCTATTTTTATACTTTATTTTGAAACCGGGTCTCACGAAGTTTTAGAGGGCCTCACTAAGGAGAGAGAGAGAGAAAGAGAGAGAGACAGACAGAGAGAGAGAGAGAGAGAGAGAGACAGAGAGAGCGAGAGAGCTGAGGCAGGCCGCGAACCCGGATCCTCCGGTCTCCGCCTCCCAAAGTACTGGGATTACAAGCGTGCGCCACCACGCCCGGCTTCTTTTTTATTCTTTATTTTGAAACTGGGTCTCACTAAGTTGCACAGGGCCTCCCTCACTAAGTAGCGGAGGCTGGCCACGAACCCGGATCCTCTGGTCTGAGCCTCCCAAGTACTGGGATTACAAGTGTGCCACCACGCCCGGCTTAATCGCCTCTTTTTATAAGGATACCAGTCAGATTGGATTAGGGTCCATCCTGACAGGCTGTTTTAATTTAAGTACTTCTTTAATAAAGCCCTATCTCTAAATACAGTCACAACCTGAGATACTGGAGGGGGGGTTACGGCTTCCATATCTGAATTTTAAGGAGGCATAAGTCATTCCACGACAATTCCTGTCTCATATCAGGAATGAGAGTCTGTAGTAAAGAACTTCTGAAGCTCTCTGCCCTAGGAGGAAAGAGTAGGAGGGGAATGGGCGGCCTGTGAGCCCTGGTTTCATCCTCTGATTCCATGTGAGGCAGGCACAAGGGTTCCCATTCGACACACGAGACACAGAGCAGTTAATTTCTCCCAGATTCACATCACTAGTAAAAGAAGAGCCCTGTGTGGGACTCACAGTCACATTTACATTTCTGTGACTCTGTTCGTTGTACCAAGGGTGGTAAAGGGAGTATACATGTCCCTTCCCTGTGCTGTACTCACCAGGGACACAGGCACGTGGAAGAGACTTCTGGGGGCCCCTCAGGCCCCTCCAGGCAGCAGCCACCCACCATTAGCACCTGGTGAGACCTGCGTTTCCTTCTGACATTACACGCTGATGCTGTCCTTCTGCCTGAAAACTTGCCCAAAGATTACAAGAAACTGAATAGAGAAAGAGGGGAAGAATTGGTAAGTGCATAGAATGTAAAGATATAGCCAGTTTCCGATTTTCTAAAATAGAATAGAATTATGCTGGGGAAGCTCCTTTTAATATTTTTTTTAATTGGTGCAATATGATCACACTAATAGCGACATTCATTGTTACATAGTTGTACATGCACATACATAATTTGGCCAGTTTCATTCTCCAGGTACCTCCCTTATCCCTCCTTACCTTCCTCCCCCAGGTCCCCTTCCTCTTCTCTACTGGTCTCCCTTCTATTTTTATGAGGTAATTTTTTCTCTCTGGCTTCCACATATCAGAGAAAACAAGCAACCCTTAACTTTCTAAGTCTGGCTTATTTCGCTTAACATAATGCTCCCCAGTTCCATCCATTTTCCTGCTAATAACGTAATTTGGAAAGCTCCTTTAAAAAATCTCTTACCAATAGTGGCCATAGCAGGGAGCCCTTATTGTTCTAGACAGAAGAGTTGACCAGACGTATGGGCCAGCCTAAAATTCTAGTCCAGCATGTATGCTTGTTGGTAATGGAATCACCAGACAGACTTCTACTAAGGCACAGGTTTTACTGGACAGAGACTTGGGGTTGAAGACATTAGAAGACAGGGGCTCCAACAAAAGTAGTACATGTGGGAAGAGTGTTTGGGATTTTGATGGAAGGTTTATGATACACTGGTATACTGACGTGGGGAAAGTAATTCTCAGGAATCATGTGAAATCTTTGATGACTACAAAAGTCAAGACGGGAATTCTGGGGCTTTTCCAAGCAACAAAACAAGTAGTGAGACTCAGGGGTTCTTTGAGGGACATTCTTGACAGATGTGGAAGTGGCTATGTTATACTTCACCCTTGCAAGAGGCTCTTTTTTTTTAAATATACTTTTATTCATACATTGTAATCTCACATCATAAAGAAATTCAGAGTGATAGGGACACACATGCACACGGCACTTGGTGAACTTCCCCCTGGCTCCTACCGCACGCCCTCCCTTTCCTCGTACATGATATTGAGATCAGCATTGATAATTTTTTATATGTACATGCAGGAGGCTCTTTTGTAAAGAGCAGTTTACAGCTCTTTGGGGTGCCCTCAAGTGATTCAATCATTGCTATCCTTTTTCAAATTTCAGTTCACACCGTGTTGTGTTAACTATGGCAATACGAGCATGACCTCATTAATCCACACTGAAATTGAAGATGACACTTTAATTTTACTACACCAGATAAACAAATCACTGGCCCTAAAGTAATTGAAAGTCGATACTCTTTAATATCTCTTATACAAATTTCCACTAGCAAATTATCTTCTGCATAGAACATGTGAGCCATTTCAGAACTTTAGAATTTTTTTTTTTTTTTTGCGGTACCGGGGATTGAATTTAGGGGCTATCTACCTCTGAGCTACACCCCTGGCCCTATTTTTTATACTTTATTTTGAAACCGGGTCTCATGAAGTTGCGGAGGGCCTCACTAAGTAGCTGAGGCTGGCTGGGAACCCGGATCCTCCGGTCTCCGCCTCCCAAGTACTGGGATTACAAGTGTGCGCCACCACGCCCGGCCTAGAACTTTAGAATTTTAACTCTTCATGCAACATCTACTTCCACCCTGTTGTCAAGTGGTCCCTATTTAAGTGCAAACTTTTTTCCCCAGCACTTTCCATTCAGGCCACAACACTGTCATGTAAGTGTCAATGTCCTCTACAGCCAGACCTGGGTACCACAGTGCTGTCACCCCCACATATGCCCGTTCCTTCTACCCTAAGCCATAAATTGAAGTGTCCATCCTCCCTTGTCCCTACCCTGGTAGCCTTCCAACTCTCAGCATGGCACCCCTCCACCTAAGACTTTCTATCCTAACTCCCTGTGGCACCTGGAGTAGGAGGCAACGTTCTTGGCTGACCTACGCGGTCCTGCCTGTCTCCTGTTTTCCTCTGCGGCCCACTTGCTCTCCCTCCCACGCACGCTCTGTGGTCCAGCCACACTGGCTGCTGTGGCTGTTGTTCTCCCCAGCGCCCAGCTCATTCCTACTGTTTCTTCTGCCTGGAATATTGCTTTCTCCCCTGTCAACGTTACTTCTGGTAAAGGGCTCAGCTTAAATGCCACTTTCACAAAGAGGTCCCCACACCTCACAGCACTGGGCGCTTTTGTCCCCGCACTCAGCAAAACTGACGCCATTATTTCATGTCTCTGCTCCTCTAGCTGAAAGGGCCTAGGAGACAGGGACATGTCAGCTCTGTTGACCCATAGCAGTGCCCTGTGGCCATTTCAGATATATACCAAGCACTCCACGTTTGTTCTGAGCATGTTATATTCATAGAGGACACACATCTGCGATATTGCCCGTGACGGCTGAGATGACTTCCATACAGGGACACTAAATTTCTCCTCCTTGGTTGAGCTTACTATGGAGATGAACAGCTGATGAACTCCAATTAGTGTAATTATTCTGTTTCCCGGCAGTAACCTCAGGAGTAATTGTCCTAAAGCCCTGAGACATTACAAGTAATTAGTCCTGATGGCTCATGTGTCTGAGCTCCCTCCCAAGGTAGAGTCTCCAATGAAGAATAAAATTGTGTATTATTTGTGAAAAACAAATAACATCACATTATGGGAACTTTTAAAAAATACGACGTGATGAGTAAAAGCCGGGGCCCACAGTAGTTCGTGTTCTTTGTCTGTTCTTCCCGATCACTGAATGTCAGGGGTCAGCTTTGGCGCCAGCATTATTAAACAATTTAACAGTGCATTTTAATAACAGCCTTTGTGCAGTCAGGAGTGTTAGACCCCTGGATGAGCACCGTGATTTGACATCTTCGTACTTTAGTGGACTTATGACCCACCACAGTGAAAATGAAGGGAAGCCTGATTCTGCGCCGTGACCACTTGCTCCAAGGTGTGAGTTCTTCCAGGTCAGGACCTTGCTCTGTTCGTATGTAGAAGTCAGTTTCTAGCGCTGAGCCTGGTTCAGAAGAGGGCTGAAGGAAGGGCACGTTCCATGGCCACGTGGCGTCATAAATAAGGCCTGTTTCAGAATGTTTTCCTTGGCTTTACTTTTACATCCAGGAGCCAGCTTGCAATGAACCTTTAGCAAACATCACCTTTTTTGGGGGGGAGGGAAAAAAGTGCAGTTAAGACAACATTTGTATTTCGCTCCCTTCCTCTCCAGTCCCAGTGCACGTTGTGCTGGTTGGTGTCTGTGGTTAGCATCTGTTTTCCAGGGCCTTGTTCCTGAATGTCATTGGCCTTGGTTTAACCAAGACTATCAGGTAAATGTTTTTGTGTCCATTCTCATCAGACCAGTGTCTAGTTGTCTTAACCTCATTCTTATAGATGGAATTCTTATTAAATAAAAAATACTTATAGTTTTTTTACTGTGATATAAAATTGATTTCTAAAGTAAACGGTAGTTAAGAAATAATAATATATGGTTCTACTAAGCATGTCAATTCTAGCAGTACAGTTTTCTCAATCTAAAACATTTCTTGATTTTGATACTTTATTTGCAATTAAAAAAATTTTTTTTTGGTATTGGGGATGGAACCCAGAAGCGTTTTACTTCTGGGCTACATTCCCAGACCTATTTTATTTCTTATTTGGAAACAGGGTCTCGCTAAGTTGCTGACAGCCTCACTCAGTTGCTGAGGCTGGCTTTGAACTTGCAATCCTCCTGTCTCAGCCTCCCAAGTACTGGGATTACAAGTGTGCACCACCACATCCAGCTGCAATTTTTTTTTGGGGGGGCAGTACTGGGGATTGAACCCAGGGGCATTCTACCACTGAGTAACACCCCCAAACCTTTTTTATTTTTTATTTTGAAACAGGGTCTCACTAAGTTGCTGAGAGTCTCACTATGTTGCTGAGGCTGTCCTTGATCCTGTGATCCTCCTGTCTCAGCTTCCCAAGTACTGGGATTACAGGTGTGCACCACCACACCCAGCTGGTCTTCTCTTTTACATATTAAAATTGTAGTTGAGATGATTGTAGGGTTTTTATGGTTTACATGTGTGAACTGGGTTGGGGTACAAGACATTCTCATACCACCTATGCAATGTATACCATAAATTCTTGCTACCTTAATTAACAAAGCAGTACTTCACTTTGCCTTAAAATGGTTTCATTTTAAATGAATTGAGTTCATGAATTAGCCAGTGACATTCTCTTCCATTGAGACTCCTTTGTCTCCCTTCTTTCCTAATTGCCCCCTTCCCAACATATCTCAGGACACTTGGGGCAAGATTTGAAGGACCCAGCCAAGAAAAGGGAGCAATAGCCACAGGTCATCTAATCCACAGGTCCAAGTCAGGCTCATTTAACTTGGGCCGTAGAATCCAAAGATAGAGTAGAGGTCATAGGACAGGTAGCTCTTTGCACTTAACTTTTCATCCTAGGCACCATTTAGAGTCCCTAACCCTCTGCGCTGCCTGCTGATCTCTCACATGCCGAACTTCGCGTGTCATTTGGAAGCCTTGACTCACATTGGCAGTGACGTACGTGGAATATGCAATTAGCTGGAAAGACGTGGTACCAATGGTTAAGCAACAGTTTATGATACAGATGCGTCTCTAGGTGACTGACGGGTTTTTTGGTGTATATTTCCAAGCAGATGGTATTTTCCGTCACCCCCCCCCCCCACTTCAGCTTCTGATGTAACTTACTAGTGATGGTGACGATGACAATTTGGTTTTAAAATTGGGCAACACAAGCAGAAAAGCCGCTGTGGCCACAATAAGGAGGCACAGGACCTGGCTGGTGTCGACAGTTCAATTCCACTGTCCCTGAGTCCAGGCAGCATTCTGGAGGGCCTCAGTCTTCCGCTCTGGCTGCTGTGTGTTTCAACCCCTTGGGTTGTGGGAAGACTTTGCTATTTCTGCTTTTTCATTATTCTACCAGGATGGTTGAACATGGTGTACACAAGCATTTGAAGCCATAAGTAAAAAAAACACACATTTATCAAGTTCACAGTTGCAAGTATTGCTTTCGTGATGAACTCATTCTTCATTGAGAGATCAGTGTCACTTGTAAGTATATCTCTAAGCTTAAGCTTTTTAAAAGAGGTTTAAATGACTCTAAAATCCTCTCAGCGTACATTGAAAACTTGTTTCTCTACACACGAATGGACACCTGACATGAGATTTTTCTACTCTATTAAATGGGACCTGGGAAAATGCAAACCATGTTAAAATATTACAGAATTAATATTTATTTATTGATGGAACTGGGAGACGCAAAGACTTATTATCTTCCTTTAGGAGCTTACCGTCGGTGAAGGTAAACAGGTAAACCAATAATTACAGTGACTTAAGTATTGGTCTGTAGATACATGGGATCCAGACGTTAACCTGCACATAGTCATTAAATTAACTTCTCCAATCAATCATTACCTCTACCTTTTCCCTTTTCTACTATCTGTGGGTAGATCTCTTTTGCTTGGCTAAGCCATATGTAACATCCCAAGTTCAATCAGCTATTATTTAAAGAGTTTTATGTAAATATCACTTTAGAGAATATGGGAGAATTTGGGATTGATTGCATTTAGTTCAAAGGTCTTAATTACTAGATAGAAAGGATGTTTAAATATCTTAAGTTCCCATGTAAACCCAAGTACATTGGGATTAGAAATGGAAGGACTAGCCTTCTAAGAACAGCCAGTCATTAACTCACAGTGAGAATAATTTTTGGACATTGGCGATGTCCTCACAGAGCGGCTGGGCCTGTGGGGAAGTGTCCTCATATGGTGCTTACCTAACAGTCTGACTGTGGTAATACACCTACTCAGTGGCGTTAGACCAGGAGGGATGACAGTGTGGTTCCTATCTTCAGAATTCTAACAAAAGCAATAGTTTGTGAGACCTATAGAGAAGCTATTCCCTGAGCCGAAGACATGAATTGGAATTTGTCCTTTGTTCCAGAGAAAGACATCCTTTCTAGGAAGACAAGTTGGGGTCACATGGAAATGACTGAAGGGCCATGTGACATCCAGTAAAGGAAGGTGTCTCTCTACAAAAAAAAAAAATCATTTTTATTTTGATAAAACCTGCTTGGAAAATGTTAATTCCAGAGTTTCTTCATGGGCTGGTGAGTTCACAGCGCTGACATTGAACATAGATCATTTTTCTGTGACTAGGAACGATGTCTCCTGCGTGTCTTGGGAGGTGTGGGAGTCACTTTTGCCCTCATGGGCTGGTTTCTTTTGACTCTTGATCTGCAAAGAGCTGACCGAGGGGATGCTTGACTCTGATCTCTTTTTTTTTTTTAGTTTTGATTTAATCTCTCAAAAAACGTAGGCTGAAGTTGGTAACTTGTCTCTTACCATTGCTCTACCCCGGCCTTCACCTTTCAGTCTGCTTTGTGTTGGCCGTCGTCACCTGTAATGGGTGACTCATTCTCAGCCTCATGGGGAAACTTCTTGGAGTTTGGAGCCTTGTCTGCCTGATTTTCATTTTCCTAGAGCTTCAGACAATACTTGGCCCCGAGTAATTGCTCAGTGTGAATCAGCGCATTAATCTCTGAGACTGTTCTACCTTGGGAGAAGACAGAGAAAAATGATTTATTATTACATGTATTAAAAAAATCAGTGTTTATATTACACCGTGGGGATCCTCAGAAAATCACACAGGGCATTAGCTTCCTGGTTGACAAATGAAAATGGAAGAGTACTCTCTGTTGAAGTTCCCTGCTGTGTTGAGAACACATCCTAAAAGGTTAGTTTTCCTGTCATTGTTGAAAATACCCAGAAATGTTTTAGTAATAGGAATGAAAGATTTATATCAAGACCCTGATGGCTGAAAGTTGAGTGGTTCAAATATGGGAACACCTTCTTTTAATTAGATCCATCTCTTATATACTTCTTTTTCGGTGGGGGAGGGATCTACACTGAGCTACACCCCTAGCCCTTTTTATTTATTTTTTTATTTTGAAACAGAGTCTTGCCGAGTTGCTAAGGCTGGCCTCAAACCTTCAATTCTCCTGTCTCAACCTCCCAAGTGCTAGGATTATAGGACTGTGCCACCATGTCCAGCTCTTTATATACTTCTTAATATGTCATTTTGAGGTAAGTAAAACGCTATTCTGCATATTAAAAAAGCTGCTTGGAATGACAGGTGTGGTGGTGCACATGTGCAATCCCAGCACTTGGGAGGCTGAGACAGGAGGATTGCAGGATTGAGGCCAGCCTGGGTAATGCAATGAGATACTGTTTGTGTGTGTGTGTATGTGTGTGTGTGTGTGTGAGGTGGAGGGGTCCTAGGGATTGAATTTAGGTTTGTTTTTCCTCCAAGCTATACCCCTGGCCCTATTTTATTTTTTATTTTGAAACAGGGTCTCATTAAGTTGCCAGGGGCCTTGCTAAGTTGCTGAGGCTGTCCTTAAACTTGTGAACCTCCTGTGTCAGCCTTCCAAGTATTGGCATTATAGGCATATGCCACTGCACCCAACTAAGACCCTGTTTCAAAATAAAATAAAATAGGCTGGGAGTGTAGCTCAGAGGTAGAATGCCTGAGTTCAATCTATCTCCAGTAACAAAAAACAAAAATAAAGGGAAAAAAACCCCCAAAACCTGCTTGTGTTACTGTGTAATTCCCCTGGAATTTTCAAAAGCTGGGATTTTTCTGTGTACCTTGAAATCTTGCTCATGGAATCTTCCAGCCCAGGCTTTAGTCAACACCCAAGAATTCTTGGTGAATGTGTAGTCAGGAAACTGCTAAGTCTTCCATTTAGGGCCCCAAGGAACTCTTCTTGAGCCCTGCCGTGTTTTCTGCATTAAGGCAGGAATGAGGGTCTGTTCTTAACATTAGTGACGTGCGTGATTTTCATTTTGAAAAGGAAGACTGCCCAGATCTCTGCTGAACTTGCAGGCGATGGCAGCTGTTGGCTCTGGAAAGAGATGCTTCAGTAGAATCTGTCACCTGGACCTTCCTAGGTGGCTGTCCCCTGACATGGCTTTCTGAAGTCAGAGTGCCTGCCGTTCTCAGCACCACCAAGCCAGCATGAGACACAGTAGAGTGTGAAGTGGCTATTTCATTACGCTATGTGGGAGTTGCTTGTCTTCCCCTGTTCCGGGCTGCATTTTCTCTGGGTAGATCTAAACAGGTGACACCCCTGCTGCTTTCCACGTAGTTGGTGACTCGAAAAAGTTTTTGTGAGTGATGCCCAAGCAATATATTATATAGGTGCCTTTCTATTTCTCTGAATTTTAGATGCTTTCCATTTTTCAGGACAGTACTGGACTTTCCCCTTGAAATCTCTCAAAATTCATTTAGTTCTTATCCTGTCAGCCTTCTTCTGCAGGAAAAGTGGTTACTGTTTTCGACTGACTCAATCTACATAGCTGGGTATCTGAGTTTTTATTTAACCAACGTAAAACTTCAAAGAAGCAGAAGAGGCTTGAACCTCCCTCCTCTCCCTTTCAACTAACACCTACTGATGTTTATCTTGGAAATAATTTGATGTTTATTTGATGAAACTTGTAGTTAAGTGTTAATGGAGACTCATGCCAAGCTTCGGAACAATGTGGAAAAATCTTTAATGGTGTATGTTGAGCATTGGGTTCAAGTGCTCTTAGGAGACCCATGAGAGCTAGTGGAAAGATGCTTGCCTGGCCCTTGATCTTCTCGGTTGAATGCCCTGAAGCCTAGCCAGCCAATCAGGTCCCGTCTTTTCCTCTCTGTCTCCTGCCATCTCTTCTTCCAGTTTTTCATCCTCTTTTCCAGCATTGTGAACTCTTCATAATTTCTGATAAACATCTAATGTGTGGCCTAAATTATATAACCATTTAAACATGGCCAGGCATGGTGGTGCACACCTATCATCCCAGTACTTGGGAGGCTGAGACAGGAGGATCATAGGTTCGAGGCAGAGCAACCTAGTGAGACCCTGTTTCGAAACAAAAAAATAGGACTGGGGGTGTAGCTCAGGGGTAGAATGCCCCTGGGATTAAACCCAGTACCTTTCTCCCTAAACAAAAATAAACATGACTCATTTTGAATTACATTTAAATATTGATATGGCTTCAGGAATTTTCAAGGAATATGTGGAAATTTCTTTTTGAGCGTCCACTATTCAACATCTATTTTCTGTTCAATGTTAGTTATCTTCAGTAAACTTTCACTATCTTTCCACTCAAACAAGGACTGCCCTGCTCTCTGATAAATGGGTAGAAAAGGAGAATTGGCTTAGTGCTTGCTCATTTTTTTTTGTATTTGTTAACTGTTTATTTACCAGAGAAACTATTCTTTATACCACATATTCATGTTTCATAGTTCAGGAACACAAGTCAGTGACAACTTCTATGGAACCCAATCTGAAGAAATTCTTTGTATTCCAAAATCACTTTGCACTCTGAAAGATACCAGCCTTCTTCATCTCCTCAAACTCTTTCATGGAATCATAATTTCTGTAGAAATCTGCATATGCCTTCTTTCTTGGTTTGGCCACATCAAACTTATAAAGAGCTGCAACCCCCAGAGAGACAATGAATGCTCCCACAATATGAATCCTCAGATGCCTGGACAGAAGACCCTGCATCTGAGGTTTTGTCAAAGCACCGGAAGCCATGGTAGTTACTGTCCTTCACACCAATGTTCTTCCAGGCTGATGGAGTGCTTGCTCGTTTTATCAATGCAGGAACACAGGTTAGCTTGGTTCACCCAATAGGATGTATAAACGGGCTGGAGAATGAAGCCACACAACTCCATCTTTTCTCTGAGTAATCTCAACATGGGGCTAAGTATTATACACTACCTTTAGCTCTTTCTGAAAGAAGGCATGGTGTTTGTGAAAAGTCCCTTCATTCACTGTAGGAAATTGTTTCTGAGTCACCAAATTCAGGGTTCAAATGAAATAGGTCAGTGTTAATACATGTAACAGAAGGTCATATATTTGGTGATGGCCACAGACCCCATACTCATCCTGGGGTCTGGGCGACAGTGTCCTAAGGATGCGTTCAGAAAGCCCGGGTCAAAGATGTTGTAATCCAACTCCGGCTGTCTCTCTTCTAGAGCCTTGCAAAGCGAGGCGGCTCATACCTAGAACCCAGTTAGGAGTTGACAGTGGTGTGTTTGCATCTGGTAATGTCCTTTCACTGTTGAAAACACAAGCTTGAATGAGTGAAGTAAAACTCTTCCGGTCTGGATTCCCACCAAAGTCTATGAATTTATACCAATTCAAAGCGTCTTCACCGGGAACCACTGGAATGGAAACACTCCTATTAGTGTGGTTGTGTTTGCTTTCATTTTTTCTCTTCATTAGTCAGTAGTTCTGTGGTAGAGACTATTTACTAATAAAATTAAAAAGACATAATTAAAAAATGGCTCTGTGCTAGGGTTTGAATGTATATGTCCCTCCAAAATTTATATGTTGAAATCTAATACCCAATGTGGTCGTAGGAAGAGGCGGAGCCTTCTGGTGAGTGATTAAGTCAGGGATGTTTCTACTCATGTATATGATTAAGGTTCTTATGAAAGGGGTTGATGGGAGGATCCTAGACGCCTTTTGTACTTGATCTTGGGCTTCTCAGCCTCCAGCATGGTGAGAAAGAAATTATTTATAAATTACTCAGTCTAAGGTATTTTGTTACAGCAGCAGGAATGGAGTAAGACATCCTACTAAACAAAAAGACTAGACTGTTATGATTTCAATTCCAAGTTGATAACATAAAGCCACCCTTACAGGGAAGATGAAACTAGGCAAAGATTTACTTTGTAAAATAGCCAAAGTATTTTATAATATCATTGCAAAATAAAATCTTTTAGTCTATTGGACACAGGCTTGGTTAGTACTTGCCATATGCCAGCAGGCAGTTTTCAAGTTTTACAAAGATTGGCTTTTTTTATGTGCATTGTGGTACTGGGGATGCAACTCAGGGTGTTCTACCTCTGAGCTACCCCCAGCCCATTTTATATATATTTTGAAACAGGGTCTAACTAAGTTGTTGAGGCTGGCCTTGAACCCATGATCCTCAGGTGTGTGCCACCACGCCCGGCAAGATTGGCATTTTAAAATACAGCAACTGGCCGGGCGTGGTGGCGCACGCTTGTAATCCCAGTACTTTGGGAGGTGGAGACCGGAGGAT
>PVJS01029210.1:0-13266 GCA_004027185.1 Glis glis
CAGAACTGTAAGAATGTTCTGGTGCTTAACGTCCAACTGCAATGGGTCAGATCCCTTAGGGAGTTCTATAAATGTGGGGAAGAGTCCAGGACAGCAGATCACAAGAGTGTTGCCTTGGAACTCAGGGAAGAGAGGTCAGCAGCCCCAGATCAGGTGAGATGACAACTGAGAAGTGATGCTGGTGGGCACCTGTTTGCAAGCTGCTGCTGAAGGATGTGGGAGAGGGACCAGGTGACAGGCAAGAAGACACAGGTTGTGCTCAGGGCCAGCTGATGTTTGGTATTTCTCAGCAGCAAGGAGGAGTGCAGGAAGAAGGCTGGCCCTTTTGAGGAATTGGAGTTTCTAGTATAGATGCAGCAAAAAAGACAGAGTGTGAGGAGCTGAGGGTTCTAGGTGAGAAGACATGGACCATGGGACCAGACTAGAGGAGAAAGAGAAGAAAGTATATCTGGGAGCAGCTAGTACACGGGAAGAATGGTGGGGTTTTTACAACAATTCTTTGGCCTTAATTTGACCTCATGGGAGTTCTCGTGCATTAATTGATCAGCTTGGAGAGCACCCAAGGCCTCTCACATGCTGTGTGCACTGTGGACTGAATGTGGCTGACAAGTAGATTAAGTGAGGTGGCAAAGTGCTTGGGATTCAGGACACACCTGCATTTTATTGGTGTGCAAAATGGTGTAACTTTTCAGAGGTTAACTTACCAATGTCTGGCTGTTGAAATTGTGACAGTCTTTTGACCTAGAAATTTTACATCTATGAATTTATCTTATGAAAATACTTGTTCGAGTTTTCATTAAAGGAATTTCACAGAAGCAACTTCTTATAACAGTGTGTTCCTAGTTGTTTATTACATTAAACACACACACACACACACACACACACACACACACACACACACACATACAAACACATAGTCATGAACTGTCTTAAGTATTATTTTGTCAATACTGAAAGATTGGGTTTCTATAGGATGATGTTGCCTCATGACATCGTAGCCATCTTAGGTTGTGTAAGTATACTCTATATTTAAAAAATGACCAAATTGTCCATTTCTCAGAACATATCCACATTAAGTGATGCATGACTGTGATGTATTTCTACCATTTCGTTCAAAGTGTACTCACTATATTGTCCCAGCTGGTGTCAGACTCCTGGGCTCAAGTGATCCTCCTGTCTCAGCCTCCCAAGCACTGGAACTATAGGTACATGCCACCACATCAGGCTCAAAAGTGTGTTTTTGACATAAGTTTAGGCATATATATGTCTGTTGAGTAGGTAACAGCTTTCACCTACTCAACAGCTAGACAACCTTTTCTTCCATTTTTTCTCTCGTTTTTCATATGATATATATCTACTTGAAGACCAAGAACTCACATCATTTCTCCCCCAAAATGAAGAATGGGACAACCCCAAACCTTCTTCCTCTGAAATCCTTTGGAGCTGTACACTCCAAAGACAAAGCTAAAGACGAGGTCTGTAAGTTTGCTTGTATATAGAGGACTACTTGCAAGGCCTCCTAATGAGAGTAATGGCAGAAGTAGGAGAAGTGTAAATTAAGATGAGTTTTGCAAGGGTTCTTCCACAGAATCTGGCATTTTGTCAAATTACTTAGCCAAGGAGGCTAAGTAATTTGGTTTGCTCAAAATGTGAACCTTAGGCTAGTTTTACTTCTAAGCCTGTGGTTCTTATACTATCCCATGTGTACTGTACACTACAAGAAATGTTGATCCTAATAAGATACTGAAGTGTATTGAGAACTATTAGGTCAGGTACTGTTCTAAGTATTTTTCATCTCTCTCACTCAACAAACTTTAGCAAGCTCTCTGTTGATTTACAAGGTTATGCATCTATGAACTCAGACTTAATTATTGGATGTCCTTCAAGTTTGGTTTGTAAAAAATTAATTGATATTCGTCTATTTTCAGAAAACATCAAGATTTTGCCCTTGAATCAAGATGTTCTTTTTTTTTTTTTGTACCCAGGGGCATTCTACCTCTGAGCTACACCCCCAGCCATTTTTATTTTAAAGCAGGATCTCACTAAGTTGCTGTGACTGGCCTCAAACCTGTGATTCTCCTGTCTCAGCCTTCCAAGTATTAAGATTACAGGAATATGCCACCATGCCCAGCTGATCCAAGACATTCTTGTTCTTGAAAAATTTTTTTTCAGTAAATATGTAGATCTTATTTAGCTCCAAATTCTTGAACTGCTCACTGATTGCAGAGAATATCACAGCTCAATCATGTAATGACTATCTATAAGCCTCCTGAGTTCATGAACATCATTACATTTTGCTTTAGAAGTTACAATTATAGCATGTTGATTTAAAAATTAAGTACCATTGATTTTTCACTCCTGCAAAAAGTTTCTTTGAATTATCTTCAAGAAAGCACAGTTGTCAAACTGAGAATCAGCAAGAAGCAGCTTCACTTTATAGACTGGAATTAAGTGTCTAAGTATAGAAATAGTATTTCAGGCTACAATGGTTTAAAAAGTTTCTCCAATATAAATTACATGGTTGTTAAAAGAGCTGACAGTTTTTTTAAAAAACATTTGTCATCTGTTATACATAGCTTTTATTTTCTGAATGATAATTGACAGCTTCATTTTCTAATATATTCTGTAACAGCCAAAGGCTACCGACTATATTTACATATTCTCATACTAAGATTTTTGTTTTTACCAGACTTCACCAGTGACTGTCATTTGGATGCACTTAAAGCTTTTTCTGAATTATATGGTTTAATTAAATCTCATTATTTAAAATTTTAAATATGTGAATAGTCTTTCAGGATGTGGGCTTTGACAGGGAAATTACACATTTTCAATCAAATTCAATGCTGACAACTTGAATATTTTATATAATGGTGAAAGAAGCTCAGAACTGGATTACAGATTTAAAAATTAAAGTATACATACAGCGGAGCAGAAATATTGGGAGAGGGATGAACTATTATTGTTTTAGAACCATATTCAAGTAAAATGATTCTTTGAACCTCATAATCCAAAGACCAGTTTAGCTATATTTTTCCATTGTAAGAAAGAAACTATGTAAGACTGTCAACATCTAAAAATCTAAAAACAAGGGTATAAAAATTAATACAATAGTTTTAAGCTTTTTCATAAGTATATAAAATATAAAATATACTAAATATGACTAATATATCAATCATTTGTAACATATATACATATACACATAATTATCTTCATTTGTTGATAGTGCAGAAATTATTCAATTGTACAGAAATCAGATTTACTTGTTTGTTTCTGAATAGTTCAGTAAATCATGATATTTAGAGTATGATATGATTTAGAGCAGGGATCAGCACACTGTGACCCACAGGCTAAATCTGACCTACCATCTGTGTTTGTAAATAAGACTTTTATTAGAACACAATCATGCTCGTTCATTTTGCATGTTATCTTTAATCGCTTTCCTGCTACAACATCAAAGTCAAGTAATTGGGACAGAGACCCTATGGCCTACAAAGAAATATTTATTATCTGTCCTTTTACATTAAAAAGTTTGTTGACCCAAAGATATGATTAATAAGTCATACCGTGAGGTAAATATTTCACTTGCTATTCCAATAAGTGTGTTTTACAGAAAGGAATTTCCTCCTTTGGATTTTGACTAATGTGTTTAAAATAGAATATAATATGAGCCAAAATAGCCTAAATGTCTACATTAGTATATGCATATTAATTATATCCACTCATACTGAATATTGCTTTGTATGACCATTTTATAGCTGCTGATATACATATATATGTCATATATATACAGTATATATAATTTTTGCAAATAATCTGTATCAAGGACTTATGTCTTCTCTGAATTCATGGTCTCTTACACTTTATTTAAGTCTGTGAGCCATATACTTTTCAGCATTCTGAATCATATTTCTGTTAACTTTGAGGTGAAATATGCTTTATAGGAAGTTGTATTATAGTTCTTAAAGGCATTAAAAACTAGAAGGATATGAATAGCTTTCCTTTTTGAGGAAAAACAAGAGACTTGTTTTTGTCCTGTTTGTGTGAAATATTAAAGAGTAATATTACTTATGGAAACCTCAGGAGAAAATAACAGTAACTAACATTTATTGAGCTCTCATAGTGCTAGGTACACTATGTACATTCTCTCACTGCATCCATACAACAAGGTCAATCATCCCTGCTTCACAAATGAAAGCTAAGGCTTAGGACACATGCCCAAGATCACACAACCAGGAATGGATGGAGCTAGGGATCACACATAGAACTGTCAGATTAGAAAGTCAGGGCTCTTAATTGCTTACTATTAAAAATAGGTGTTAGTATTTTGCACTTTAAAATTCTTTCACATGAGGTGACATATTTGTTAATTATCTTGATTTAATTATTCATGAATCATAACATCATGGAATACCCCCTAAATATACATAATTAAAATTTAAAGTCAATTTCTAATAAATATACAATCAGTATATAATCGGACAACTTCACATGTCTTTTACCATATTAAGACAACCAAGCTAGAGAATATTGTGGAGTTACCTGATAAACTCATATCTCTGTTTCCCCTCAATGGGAAGCTTCAATGGGCATATCATTCCTTCCTACTTGTTTAGACTCCCTTTTCCATTCCCTAACATCACCCCCAAACTGTGTACTGAGATGAGTTAGGAAATCCTGCCTTTGGGGATCTCTGGCTTCTTGTCCTATTTATAATCCTCAGCCTGTAGACACTTCCCAGTTTCTGGAATTTAGTAAACAAGAAATGCTGCTGCTGTCTCTCCTGTGGAAATCACTAATCTGGAAGGTGACCTACTACAAATGGGCAGAGACCATTTGGGGCAATAGGGTTGAGTCCTGATGAGCCCCTGAGTGTCCGAAGTCCTCATGGCTGGTATGCTATGTATGTGTGTGGGGGTAAGGAGGAGACAGTGTCTGAGGGTTTAGAGATCTCTATGTCATCTGGCTTTATCACTTGAAGGATCAATTACAAAGATGTAAGGGCATTTGAAAATATTTCTTGAAGCATGCTTATCTGAAAATTTACAGCCATAGGGATGGATGAGGTATATTTCTTGTGATGATCTTCCAGTCTAGAAATCTCAAAAGAAAATGGAATAAGATCCTCCCTTCCTTACTTTATTAGTTTATTTATTTAAAAATGGTACTATAGCTTCCTTAGGCCCTGCCTGCCTGTGTCACCTACATTTGTCAACTCTGGAATTTATTCCAGGAATGTCTGGGTGGTCCTGTAACATAAAATCTATTAATGTAATTTCGTCTGGGAATGGATTGGGATAGCCAACTAAAAAACCTGCATCATTCCCAATGGGTAAACCACACCGGTGGCATCCGGATAGAGAAGTGTGACAAGAACGTCTGCTGCTGCTGCTGCGGCTGCTGCTACTTACCGCTTACAGTTGTACTAGAAATACTGACCAACACAATTAAACGGGAGAAAGATGTGCAAGGCCCTGGGTTTCATCCCCAGCACCAATAAAAGAAAAAAAAGAATAAACAAGAAGTAGAATGTAGAGGTAAAGATCCTGGAAAAGAAGAAATAAAATGATCACTTTAGAATATAATCGTAAGCCTAAAAAAAAACAGAGAGAATCACCAGCAAACCACAAACAAGCAAACGCAGCAAGCTGCTGGCCTATCCAGAAAGGATCCCAGGTTAATGGGGAGCCCCCAACAATAGACTGTGAACATGCATGACTATATATTACATCCATGTTTAAATGAATTGAACTATTGCTACTGGCCCACCTGTGGATAATTGTCTCTGGTGAGAGGTACCCACACAATTAACTGTTCTGTTTAGATCTTCTGATTTTAAAATGTGTTTATCCTCCCAACTATGAAAATTCCCTCAAGACTGTGTCCTCAAATCTTCCTGAATTGATACAAAGACTATAGTAAGCTAATTAAGCATTTTTCCTAAGCAGCCTATTAAAAAACAAAACCCTCAATGGAGTTTTTGGCATGTTTATCATCTGAGGATCACTATCTACACTCAGATCGTCCCTCCCCTAGAATACAGGTGGTCCTAACAGACTTTTCAACCTACGTGAATTGTGTCTTCTGAGCATTATCAAAGGAAAAGCCACTTCCAGAGGCTTTTTTTTTTCCAAAGGTTGCCACTCTTTTAATAATTACTGTGCATGTGTCTCCTATAATAATGCTTGAAATCAGACGGCGCTGACCCAGTTAGAGACAAGGATTAAAGAAATCTGCTTAGAATTGAATTGAGTCCACTAGAGCAACTGCCCAGAGAAATGCATTCCACACAATGCCCTTCAGAGAACCTCTCATTAGTCAGACTGCAGACCTTTGATTTCTTTTCACTTGATATATATGGCCACCTGGAATTCATTTAAACATGGATGTAATATATGTTCATACATGTTCACAGCATATTAATTTAGGCTTTGCTTTTCCTGGTCAACCTATGCAGTCTTATGTAGGACTTTGTTATTTGTAGCTCTATCCTAAGATAAAAATTAAAGGTTGTAAAGTTTTAATATAAATTGCTTACATTCTAGACAATTTCTTTGTATAATTTTATTTGGTTTCAAATATTTACATCAGAAATATGCAAAAGTTAACCATTACCTTTTTTTTTGCGGTACCAGGGATGGAACCCAGGGGCATTCTTCCTCTGACCTACACCCCCAGCCCTATTTTTTATTCTTTATTTTGAAACAGGGTCTCACTAAGTTGCGGAAGCCTCACTAAGTAGCTGAGGCTGGCCGCAAACCCGGATCCTCCAGTCTCAGCCTCCCCTGGGATTACAAGCGTGCACCACCACGCCCAGCTTAAGCATTACCTTTTAACTAGAATTAGCTTTTCTGAGTATAAGCCTTTAATTTGAAATGCAAAAAGAAAGAAAGAACAGCAGAATCAATTACTTTTCCCATAACCAGATGCAATAGGATCTGCCCAGAAATATCTCCATGCTTTTCCCTAACCTCTGCCATTTTATATTTATTTTTCCATCTACGGTTCGTTTCTATGCCGTACTTGTTTTTCTCTATTGCTTTTATGTTTTGTCCAAAATGTGTTCTTACTCCATGGCCTATTACAGATGTATTTACATGAGTATTATCTATCGAAGTCTAAAACTCTCAGAAGGGAAGGCACTTTATAGATTTGAACACAGTGCTTTTTCTTCTTGGCTCTTATTTAGATTACCTGAACAGGTTTTACAAACAGCCTGGGTACTACCCTAAAGGTTCCTTCAGTTTATTTTGTTATTTTTTTGTGGTACTGGGGATTGAACCCAAGGGAGTTCTACCTCTGGGCTACAGCCCAGACCTATTTTATTTTTTATTTTGAAGCAGGGTCTCACTAAGTTGCTGAGGTCCTCATTAGTTGCTGAGGCTGGCCTCGAACCCGTGATCCTCCTCTCTCAACCTCCCAAGTACTGGAATTACAGGTATGTGCCACCACACACCGCTGCCTCCTTACCTTTTACCGTCTGCCTGCCTTTAACTTTTCTAGTATTTTCCTGCTTCTCTCCCTTCTTCTCCATTTTTTTTTTTCTTTCCCTTACTTTTTCTCAAGTGTGAGTGAAATGTGAGACATAGAGCTCTTTGAAGGTGGTCATTTGAACTTTTGCAAAGATGGTGGAAGATACACTGACTGCAGACTCTAGTTCAAAAGTCCCATTTTCAGTATTAAAAGAGCCCAACAGTTTGTAAAACCAACCCAACGTTTCCTCCCTCGGATGCCCATAGGGGTAACTAAAAATCTGTTGTGATCATGTCTGAAATGTGGAGGAAATAGGAACTTAGGACTCCTGGAACTGAATTGGAAGCCCAGACAAGCTGCCAGTGTGTATGGATGAGTCACCAAAAGGTTTGGGAGCTATTTATCTATCAGCACAGAAGGAGGTTAGCATGGAAATCAGCAAAAAACAAATGACTCAGTTTTCCTTTTTAGAAAATGCTTCATTCCAGCTGCCCGATTTCCCTGTTTGAATAAAAGGGATATTACCGGCGCTGACCAGTGGGAGTCTAGGATGGAGAGTTCATGACTGCTTCCTGCACTGGTGGCGATGGAACAGGATGCTTCCACACTCACTGAGGCACTGCGGAACTTTCTGCAGAAGCTTATGACATCGGATACCAAGAATGGGAGATCGAAGTCAAAGGAAGATTCAACCATGTGTTTATTTCCTTTGTCAGACTCATGTGATGGGAAAGAATGAGAAGGCCTGTGTTTCCACGCCAGCTTCTCTACTGACGTGCTGTGCAACCTTGGCAGGTCATTCAGTCTTTCTGAGAGTATTTCCTCACTGTGAAATGAAATAATACCTGCATCAGGGGGCAGTTGTGAAGGACAGGTGAGTTAGTGTATCTGAGTTAATGCGTATCTGAAGCCTAGAAAAATGTGAAGTATTTTTGCTACTGGGAAGCTATCTGGAGGAATGGTGTGGTTACTAGGTTATAGAAGTAGGGCAAGAGAGAGGACAGTGTCATTTTCTTGTGTTTGCATGGGAAATAGTAAATTTTTAAATGGATTTGTCTGTTCTCACAGGTATACAAATTTAGGTGTATCAAGATGGACCTCCATTTTAAAAGCTCAGTCATGTCGTCATTGGTTTTAAGACATTAAGTAGCAAAGGCGTCAACTGTAGACATTTCTTATCAAAATAATAATGGCAAAGCTATCATTTGACACTTCCTGTAGACTGAGCACAATGATAAGCTCTTCTTTTCATATCATCTCATTTAATCATAGCCCTGCAATGTAAGAGTCCTCAACAGCTGCTGTCCACAACAACTCTACTCAACAGATATTATTATTCCCATTTTGCAGGTGATGAAACTGATCAAAATGGAATTTTTAAAGACTTTCCCAGGATCATACATCTAATAAGCAACAGAATAGAGTTTCAAACCCAGGTGTGTCTGACTCTAAAGTTTGTATTTTTAACCAACATCTTCTTTTTTATACTTTTATTGGTGCATTGTAACTATACATCATAGTGAGATTCAAAGTGATACATGCTGTGTGTCTCTGGGTAAGTAATTTAAACCCTGAGCCTTACTTTCCTCTGAGTGGGGGCGGGGGATGATAGTTTGTCCATCCCATCCCACAGTGAGGATCAAGTGAGGTAGTACCTCTGAAAGTATTTTTAGATTCTAAAGAAAGGGTTTTCTGGATAGGTTTATTTCCAACCAGAAAGGGACTGGGAGAAGGTTTGATAAGTAGTATAAGAAAAGTAACCTTCGGCCCCCTACTGTAATGGGCACTCCTTTCATGGTATATTTGATCATCTACCTCAGTGTCTTCCAAAGCATGATATGCCTCCTAGTAGGACACAAAATGATTTTAAGAGGTATGTGAAAAATATACTTTAATAGTTCTGTGTTCTAAGGGATTCCAGAAAAATATGAACCTGTGATTTCCCAGATTATCATTTAGGAGTCATCTTAGTATAAAAAGCAAGCTGATTTTTTGGGGGGATGGGTACTGGGGATTGAACCCAGGGGCATTCTACCTCTGAGCTACACCCCCAGCCCCTCCTTTTTTTAAACAAGGTCTCACCAAGTTGCTGAGGGTCTCACTGAGTTGCTGAGGCTGGCCTTGAACCTGCAATCCTCCTGTCTCTGCCTCCCAGCTATTGGCATTATAGGACTGTGCCACCACACCCTGCAAAAAGTGAGTTGATTTTAAATCAATTAAAGAAAGTTCTTCACAAATATGACAAATGTGGTAAAAGTTGAAGGCAAGTGATTTTAGGAAGTGCAGACAGAAGTTTGCTGGGTTTGAAAGCAAAGACTGTCTCACAGGAGTTGTCAAGGCCATCTCTGACTGGATTCTGATTGTTCTTCAATCTTCAACAATAGTAATAAGACCAAGAGGTCTGTCAACCTTCTCCCCAAGCGTGCCCCTCCTCCCACCCCTTCTCTGGTTAAATGCCACAATTCCATGAAGAAGGCAATCTGAGCCAGAGTTGTTTCGTTCCTTCCCTAAGAAATAAGCTTTCCACCCTGTGTTACACACAGGAGCCAAACCATGGGTGCACCTTCTGTGCAGGGCCTGAGTCTTGAAAAGTAAGAATTTACCCTGGGTGCCTTAGAAGTCCTGACCCAGCATTTTTCAGAGGAAACGCCTGAGGGCTCTGTTTGTAACAGTCCTGCTGGGATTAATTCAGCAGCTCAGGCCCTGTTTGCCATTCCCTAGCTGGAACTTGGCTGCCAAAGGTTGAAAGCCAGCGATAACTATTTTACAGCAAGGTTAGTTTTGTCTTTGATGGCTCACCTTTCACTTCAAACGGCCTCTCCAGGCATTGCTGAGAAACCAATGCTGACCCGATGTGACCTTACGAAAAGCAATGCAGTAGCCTTTTAGGTTGAGGGACTTCTGTAGACCACGTCCAGTCTTTCTCCATATATCATCTAGCAACTTCAACAGCAGTTGAAAGAAAAATAAAGAAGCAATACTTACTAAGACAAGGGCCCTCCATGGATTTTCTTGAGGAGCTGCTGATTAAGTGCAGACATTTTCTCTCATCATTTTGATAGAAACATCCTGATTTTTAAAACTTAGAAAGTTTTATAGATTCACCAGTAGTAGCATATCTAAGTGGCAAATCTGAGATGCGAACCCAAGTTTGTCTGGTTCCAAAGACCATGACATCCCACAGCATCATAATGCTCACACCCAAGTCTTCATTCATTACATGGTATCAACAAGTAGCACTTTCAACATAATTTAATTTCATAAAGAAGCGAAGAAACTCAGAATTTGGTATCTAGCGGTAGCACTTTTAAGCCACATGTGGTGGTACACACCTATAATTCCAGTACTTGGGAGGCTGAGACAGGAGGATTGCAGGTTCAAAGGCAGCCTCAGTAACATAATGAAACTCTCAGCAACCCAGCAAGATCCTATTTCCAAACCAAAAAATGAAAAAATAAATAAATAAAAAGGGCTAGGGGTGTAGCTTGGAGGTAGAATACCGCTGAGTTCAATCCCCAGTAACACACACACACAGACACACACACACACACACACAGAGACACACATACACACATACACACTAGCACTTTTAACATAATTTAATTTTATAAAGGAACAAAGAGACTCAGAATTTGTTTAACCTCTAGGAACCAAAGTCTCTTGCACACTATTTATAGGATATAAGTGCTGGGGTTCTGCTTGGACCCCAATTTCTGTTTGCTAAAACGGCCATGCAGCATTCCCACTCAGGTAGAGTCAAAAACGAGTCTGTGCAGGAAGGAAGACAGATATGGAGTTTGTAGGTCTCTCTTCCCTGTTCCCTTTCCTGGCCCCATAGCGAGAGAGGGGAGGAGGAGGAGCCGCACCGGCACCAGGGCTGGGGGTCGCTCACTTGGGAGAGGTTTTTCTCCCTCTGATGCATTCATTTAGTCCAAGGAATCTGACAACAAACCACAAGCTTTCTTTGTCAGGCTGAGTAGGCAAGAACCATGAAAAGTATTTTCCCACGCCACGTCCACCTCCTCACAAAGTGCTGCCTCAGTTGTTTCCATTTTCCTTCTGTTTTCCCCGCACTCAAGGCCAAACAGTCACTGAAAACTGACATCACTCTCAGTCATAGTTTGGTTTTGCCATTGAGCAGGTGAACAGGAAGAGAGCTCCTGGCCACTGTGGTGAAGAGACTGCACCAGGAGGCAAGTTCTGCACCTGTCATTAAAGGTCATTCAGGGTTAAAGGTCATTCAGAAACCTGCAGGTCCCGGTTTCCCCAGAGCAGACACCAAGTCTTCCTTTGTGTTTATAAGGGAGCACACACCTTCCATACAGCTACTCAAATTACTACCTTATTTATCTTACTGATATTAAATGGATCACTTCAAGAACTTGTTCTGAATTAGTCCAGGGCCCTAATTCTCAACAAATTTGGTACCTGGGTTTTGTCCTGGGCATGTCCCTTCCCCTCTGTCCTAGTCTGTCACTTGGTGGTGGTTGCTTCCTGCCAGAGCCTTTTGGAATGCCTAGCTGCACGAAACCCCCACTGAGGCTCAGGTGATAACAGCCCCCTCTGCTGTGACACTCCTGATGCGCCCCTAAAACTCTTATCTAGTGATTTCCGCATTTTGCACTTCATACCCAGCAAATGAAAAAAAATTGCTGGGCTCTCCTGTATTTTCTGAATGTCAAGTCAGCAAAACTCTAAACAGTTTTGGAACCGAGTGCATAAAATATGTGTGGAATGGTAACCTACCCCCTTGTTTTCTAATAACAACCTGATGTCGCTTTATTCTGCCAAAGCAGGGTTCTTCCTGTTGGAGTGTGTGTCCTCCACTTCCTGAAGTGCATGAGGACTTCCCAAAGGTGCCAGGCCAGGAGAGTTTACACAAGAGCATTTCCAGGTTTTTAATTTCCATATGTATCCTCTCCTCATGTCGATCTGCTTTAATGGAAGTGGGGGTGCCAGTAGATACCCCGAAGCAGCCTAATTGAATGAGACAAAAGTTGGAGCAAATCCAGAGAGATGGCTGAGGCTGGGTGTGCAAGAGAGAGACAAGTACAGGGAGCCCTGGAGGGGCTGGTGAAGGACAACAGGGATGGAGAGTACTACCCAGAGCTAGACTCCCAGGGGCCAGCAGACCTCTGAGATGGCCCAGCTCTTCTGAACCAGAAATAACTGGGAATATCTGGGAAAAGACTCTCCAAAAGGTGCTCATTATTGGGTAAAATGATCAACCAAATAATAAGACTCTTTGCCTGCAACTTTCCAACAATTACATGGATATAATGGTGGGAGAGGGGAGAGGACAGACTATGAACAATTTGCCCCCCTAAGATCTCTACATATTATATATAAACTATTCTTCTATTATAGATGTCTATGCAAATATTGACTTTGCATTAAAAAAAGTAAAAGGAGGACAAAGGAAATAAATCTCCACATTGGTTACCAACTTACATTTCACACAGTATTTTCATATTATCTCACTTTAATGCCCTTATTGACCTTTTATGTCACATTTAAGGTAGGAGCCACTATAGTGAGCTTTCTCCAGCCCACCTTCCTCCACTTCCTGAGTGAGCCAGCACCTGAATCCTCCTTTCCCACAGCTTCCATGGAATGTAAGATACTCCTTCCCCTGCCCCGGGCTAATTCTACCTCCTCCTCTTTCTTGGGACCCCATCAATCATTCCCCAGTAACTTTAGCATCTCTCTTTCAACTGTCTCTTTCCCATATATTAACATGGTCAATCTCTCCTGTCTTTTTTTTTTTTTTTGGGTGGTACTGGGGATTGAACCCAG
>PVJS01029210.1:13366-25041 GCA_004027185.1 Glis glis
TTTTTTTTTTTTTTTTTTTTTGAAACAGAGTCTCACTAAGTTGCAGAGGGCCTCACTAAGTAGCCGAGGCTGGCTGCAAACCTTCGATCCTCCTGTCTCAGCCTCCCAAGTACTGGGTTTACAAGCATGCACCACCATGCCCAGCTTCTCCTGTTTTAAGGGAAACGAAGACCTCCTTGACCTGAAGTGCCCTCTAACTACTGTCTCCATCACTCTTTCCCTTCACAGTCAAGCTACATGAATGAGTAGCTACAATCTCCGCATCTCATTCTTCCACCCTCTGCTGCATGGTTTCAGCCTCCCATTAAATCTGTTCTCTCAGATCCACTGGGCAGCTTCCAGTCTTTGGCTTGACTTTTCTTGTGCCATTTGGTACTGCTGACTAATCCCTCCTCCTTGAAACATCCTCTTTCTATGGCTTCCAAAGAACCCCTCTTTCTAGACTTTTCCCACCATCTCTAGCTCAGCCCATTCAGCCTCATTTATTAGCTTCTCTTCTGTCACCTGCAATTTAAAAAAAACTATTTTAATTGAAATATAACATACAGAGAAGCGCACACATTATCATTTCACAGGTTGACAATTTCCACAAACTGAACACACCCAAGTAATAGGCCTGGATCAAAAGGAAGAATGTTTCCAGTACCCCCAAAAATGCTCCTTGTGCCCCTTCCAGATCCCCCCACCAAGAGCGACCACTATGCTGACCTCAAACATCACAGCGAGTTTTGGCTGTTTGAATTCCATGAATGTAGGCTATGAATGTTCTGTTTGGGGCTTCTTTTGCTCAGCATTGTGTATGGGGAAATTATCCATCTTTTTGTAGATATAGCCTGTTCATTCTCATTGCTGTAAGAGAGTTGACTGAAATAATATACCACAGTTCATTTATTCATTCTTTTGTGATGGAGATTTGCTACATATCCAGGGGTCACTATTAAAAGGAGTGTTACGATGAACACACCTCTAAGTGGTTCTCAAACCATGAGTTCCTTAGATTCCCACTTGAAACCTCTTCCCCTGCATAGTCCCCCTCCCCACCAGTGGCTCTGGAATATTTAGAGTGGCAGATGGGCAAAGATTATTTAGACATAAAAGCAGTAATTGTCCCTTCTCATTAAACAAGAAGGAGGCTCATAGAAATATTCAGGGAATATATTTTTCAAATAATATAATTTTCATAAGCTAAAATTTAATATCTGTGTGTTAACAGAACAATAACTTAAAGTCCAAAATTCTTACAGGCAAGATTAAATTAGTATCAGCTGACATGCAAGTTTCTTCTAGGAGGGATTCACTTAGTACAAAATAATTCATTTTTCAGCCAATAGGGCCAGTGTTTCTGTACTACTACTGAATCCTTAAGTTCTACCAATTTGGTCATTAATTTCTGCTTCACAAGCCGGGCATGGTGGTGCACGCTTGTAATCCCAGTACTTTGGGAGGCGGAGACCGGAGGATCCGGGTTCACGGCCAACCTCAGCTCTCTCTCTCTCTCTCTCTTTCCCTGTCTCTCTCTCTTTCTCTCTCTCTCTCCTTAGTGAGGCCCTCCGCAACTTCGTGAGACCCGGTTTCAAAATAAAGTATAAAAAATAGGGCCGGGGGTGTAGCGCGGAGGTAGAATGCCCCTGCGTTCAATCCCCGGTACCGCAAAAAAAAAAAAAAAAAAAAAAAAATTTCTGCTTCACAACAATTAGTGATGGGGCCTGGACCTCTTTTATGACACTGTGTAAATGTTCTTAGCAAGACAAAGTAGAAAGCGGACATGCCATTCTTGCCTTGATGACCAGCCAAGTCAAAGCGGTATGAAATTGCTCCAAGCCACAGGGCTCCCTAATAATAACATGTCAACTTAGAGAACTCACAAAACTGATTAAAAGATGAAATTGAGCCATACGTATCCTAGGTAAATGTGACGTTCTGGATGTACATTTGCATCATATCTAGAAAGAATGTTTATGTGTTTGGCCATTGATTTACTTAAGAATTCAGCAATTATTTTTATTTTGGTATAATTATTCTCAGAAAAAATATAAATTTAAATCTAATAATATAGTTAACAATCCATAGTAATAGATATTAACTTTATACTGTCCTGAGGAAGTAGGGGGGAATTCTGCACCCAAATTTTCATGATGTTTAATTTTTCCTTCTCCAAAGATACGTGTGTGTGTGTGTGTGGTGCCTCACGCATGCTAGGCAAGCACTCTGCCACCTAAGCTATACCCCAGCCCTTATTTATTTTGAGACAGGGTCTCCCTAAATTGGCTAGGCTCGCCTCAAACTTTTGGTCCTCCTGCCTCAGCCTCCTGAGTAGCTGAGATTATAGGTGTGCACCACCACACCCAACTCCAAAGATACGTTCTAATATGGGACTTTTAGAGACTATATGTCTGAGAAAAAAATCCTCTACTCTGTGCCAAATGGTTTTGCAATACATCATTTCTCTCTGATGATAAACTATGTGGTTTTAAAAACAAAGGAAAAATGTGTTTACAGTTTCACTTTGAGGCTTTTTTACAAGGAATTCTGGTAATACTTAGTGACCTATAAATACATTTTAAACAAAAAGTTCAAAATCAGGAACAAATATCCCGCTTGATTTGCTGGCCACCAAAGCATTTAAAGATTCATATACTTGTCAATGTTTTGATAAAACTACAAAAGTGCTTCAGTCCTAGCTCATAATGCACAATAGCTGGTGTGTTCTGAACCTGCCACTCGTCTTTCTACTTGTGCCTTCACATAGTTTATCAAGTTTGGAAAAGTTGTCAACCTTTTCTTGAAAGATGCAGGGATTGATGATATTGAGCACTGGGGAGTTGTTTTACTTTCTTTTTTAATGAATTTTTGTGGTACCGAGGATTGAACCTAGGAGGGTTCTACCTCTGAGCTACACCCCAGCCCTATTTTATTTTTTATTTTGAAACAAGGTCTTGCTAAATTTCTGGAGCTGGCTTTGAACCTGTAATCCTCCTGTCTCAACCTGCCAAGTACTGTGATTACAGGCATCTACCACCAACCCTGGCTTAAAATGAATTTATTTTTTTTAACTGATACATACATACATAAAAACTGGACATATTTATGGGGTGCCACGTAATATTTCTATACATGCATACATTGTGTAATGTTTAACTCAGATTGAATATATTTATCTCCTCAAACATTTATTATTTCTTGACAGTGAAAACATTTAAAATCCTTTCTAGCTTTTTGAAGTATACATCATATTATCTACATCAGAGTCACCCTACTGTGCCAGAACTTGTACCCCAGAACTTCTTGTACCTATCTAACCATAACTTAGTACCCATCAATCCTTTTACTCTTTTGAAAGATACTCATGATGAGCTGAGCATGGCGCATGCCCAGCTATTTGGGAGGTTGAGGGAGGATGATCACAGGTTGGAGGCCAGTCTGAAAAACTTAGCAAGACCCTGTCTTAAAATAAAAATTAAAAAGGCTGGGGATGAGCCAGGCATTGTGGCACATGCCTGTAATCCCCGTACTTAGGAGACTGAGACAGGAGAATTGCAAATTCAAGGACAGCCTCAGCAATGTAGTGAGACTGTCAGCAACATAGTGAGACCCTGTTTCAAAATAAAAAAATAGCCGGACATGGTGGCACACGCTTGTAATCCCAGTACTTGGGAGGCTGAGACCGGAGGATCTGGGTTTGCGGCCAGCCTCAGCTACTTAGTGAGGCCCTCTGCAACTTAGTGAGACCCTGTTTCAAAATAAACAATAAAGAATAGGACTGGGGGTGTAGCTCAGAGGTAGACTGCACCTGGGTTCAATCCCTAGTACTGCCATAAAATAAAATTAAATAAAAAATTTAAAAAAAATAAAAAAAAATTTTTTTAAAGGGCTGGGGGTGTAGCTTGGAAGTAGAACACCCCTGGGTTCAATCCCCAGTACCATAAAAAAAAAAGGCTGAGGATGTAGTTCAGTGGTAGTGCATTTGCCTCATATGTGAGAGGCCCTGGGTTTGATCCCCACTACCTCAAAAAATTTTCTAAAAGATACGACTACACCTCCAATTAGTTTTTTACTTACTAGTATTGTGATTCCTACCTTGAGGAATTTTACTCAGACACATTCCAATAGGCTACAAATAACTTTTTTACCCTATGTCAATTGGTGCAGGTCAGATCCTTTCCTTGACTAAAATAACTCACATTAGTCATGAATCTTTAGGTTATAAGTCATAGAAGCCAAACTTGAACTAGTTTAGGCACAAAGGAGGTGTTATTGAAAAGACTGGAGTATCTTACAGCTAAACTGCCTGGAAAGACGGGGCACATCTGTGTCCCAGGACAGGTGGACAGGGACTCAGCAGCAGCTGGAACACATACTCTCCATCTCAGCCTCTCTGTGCCTCCCTTTATTCTCTTTTACTGAAGATCAAATGTGTCTGGTGTGGGAGCCCAGCCTCAGATCCTCTGATAGACTGGGCTATACTTTTGTGCAAATTGGAAAAGATGCTCCTCTGTGTAGAGGCAGCCTCATGCTGGCACAGTTTGGTGGGCAGAAGAGGGTGTGGGGGTACTCCTTCTTTGGGGATGCAGCCCTGCACCAGGGTACAATGCTTGGTCAGCAAAAGCAAGTGAGATTCCAACCCCCACTCCACTCTTCACCCGAGCATCTTGCACAGTGCACAAACTGAACCTACTGACCCAGCATGGTGTCTAATCTCTCATAACTTCTATACTTCTGTCATGATAAACTCATGCTTCTCAGTTCTATTGTTAAAAATTCTGTGAAGAGATGCCAATTGGCCAGCTAAGGTCATGTCACCACACAGGACCAATCAGCCATGGCCAGGGCACAGGGCCCTATGGCATGAACAAGTCTATCGTGGACCTTTCCCTTGACACTGGGGTCTCTCCCAGAAAAGAATGAATCTTTGTGAGTCAGGGAGCCAACCTGCTGGTGGCTTCTACCCAGTCCTTTTTCTTTTTCTATGCAACTGATGGTTATTTATTTATTGTATCATCCATTGTCTCATTAAATATCATTGAATGAGCTAAAGAAATATTTTAAGTTATTGATGATAACTGAAAGCATTTCAGGTTTTAATTGTGATTTAGTTTTGAATTTGGTAGAAATAAACTCAAGTTTAAAAAAATCAAGATATTTTCCCCTCTATCTTATATTATGATGTCCCAAACAAAACTGCTTTCTTTCGCATGACATAGATTCATAATGCCTTCCCACCCTACTTATAATCACTATTTCCTTCCTTCCTTTCTTTCCTTCTTTTCTTTTGTTGTTGTTTGGGTGTTTTGTTTTGTTTTGTTTTTGGCATTGTGGGTCAAACCCATGGGCATTCAACCTCCAAGCTACACTCCCAGACCTTTTAATTTATTTATTTTAAAACAGGATCTCACTAAGTTGCTGAGGATCTCTCTAAGTTGCTGAAGCTGGCCTCAAACCTGCGATCCTCCTGTCTCAGCATCCCAAGAACTGGGATTATAGGCACACACCATTGCACCCAGCTAATCACTATTTTCAAAGAAGCATAATATGTTCAATAATGAGTTTTGATGACATTCTATTTTCCTCAGCTTGTTTCAAATAAACTGATGGTGATCTAGTGGTATTAAGGTTCATCCATGTTGTCTTAATCCATTCAGGCTGCTATAACAAAATACTATAAACCAACTGTCTTCTAAACAACAGAAATTACAGTTCTGAAGGCTGGAAACCTTGTCAGCAAAATACTGACAAGTTCAATATCTGGCGAGGGTTAGTTTCATTATCAAATTTATCTCCACTCCAAAATTACAGTAATTTCAAACTCGTTTTACTTATACATTTTCCAGAGCTTTTTTCCAAATAGAAACTTTTTAAAATTATATATTATTTCTTTCCATAACCGAATTTTTGGTGGTAGAATAACTGGTATAAGTAACAGAATGCCCCTTCCTTTATAGAACTAGGTTTTTTTTTTTTTTTTGCGGTACTGGGGATTGAACCCAGGGGCATTCTACCTCCGAGCTCCACCCCCAGCCCTATTTTTTATTCTTTATTTTTGAAACCGGGTCTCACTGAGTTGCGGAGGGCCTTACTAAGTAGCTGAGGCTGGCCGTGAACCCGGATCCTCCGGTCTCCGCCACCATGCCCGGCTTATAGAACTAGATTTTAACTCTCAGAAATAGGAACATCAAGATCTTTAAAACTTCACCGTTTGCCTTATTTATCCTGAAGATAAATATGGGTTGATATGGTTCATCACTTAACTTTATGAATTTCAATCCATATGCAGAGCCCTAGCTTGAAACCATTGCTTTCTCTACATTTATGCCAATTTCAGAGTTACCTTGATCAACTAGTATTAATGGTGATAATTATGAGAATGAGAATGAATTGTATAGTAGCATCAGTAGCATCCTTGACTACCTAGATATATTCTCAGAAGTGTTTGAAAAAACTGAGAACACAGGTGTGTGTGTGTGTGTGTGTGTGTGTGTGTGTGTATGTGTGTGTGTGTATGTGTGTGTGTGTGTGTGTGTTTTACTGGAGAGTGAACCCAGGGGCATTCTACTAAGTTGCTGAGGGCCTTGTTAAGTTGCTGAGGCTAGCTGCAAACCTGTGATCCTCCTGTCTCAGCCTCCCAAGTACTGGGATACAGGAGTGCTCAACCATGCCTTATTGAGAGCACAGATTTTATTGGGGCTTTTTCCCCCTTTTTTTTAGTTAGGTACTAGGGATTGAGCCCAGGGCTGCTCTATCCCTGAATTACATCCCAGACCTTTTTATTTTTTATTTTGAGACAGGGTCTTACTAAGTTGCCTAGGCTAGTCTCAAACTCACAACACTCCTGCCTCAGCCTCCTGAGTCTCTGGGATAGTATGCATTCATCCATGCCCAGCTATTTTGACATAATTTTTAAACAACTGTGGGCACTAATCCCATTCATTATGGCTCTTCTCTCATGATCTAATCACCTTCCAAAGGCCCCACCTTCTAACACCATCATATTGAGGGTTAAGATTTCAACATATGCATTTTGAGGGGACTCTCCATTCAAATACACCTCCAAATTTTTTTAAATTTTAAGGCCAAATAATATTGTATTGTATGTGTACATCTTTTTGTTTATCTACTCATCCACCCATGTTCATTTGGGTTGTCTGCACCTTTTGACTATTGTGAATAATGGTGCCGTGAATGTGGCTGTACACATCTTTGTTTGAGTTTCTGCTTTCAGTTCTGTTGGGTACATACCTGGGAGTAGAATTTCTGGATCAAATGGTATTTCCAGGCTTAATTTTTCTAGGAACTACCATATTATTTTCCATAGCACCTACATATTTAACATTCTTACCAGCAGCACACAGGGTTCCAGTTTCTCCCTATTCTGGCCAACTGGTGTTCTGCTGTGTTTTTGTTTTGTTTTATAGTAGCCATCCTAATGAGTATGAAATGGTGTCTCAGTGTGGTTTTGATTTGCATTTTCCTGTTGATTTGTTATGTTGAAGACAGTCTTTCAGTGTTATAGCTATATTTAGGTATAATATCTGCCCCCAGACTGTTATTATTTAATGGACACAGAGTTTTAGTTTTCATATATATATATATATATATATATATATATATATATATGTATATATATATATATATATGTATATATATATAAAGAAGTTCTGGGGATGGATTGTCGTGATGATTGCACAATATGAATTCTCTTAATACTACTGAATTCTATACTTAAAATGGTTAAAATGGTAAATTCTATGTTCTGTATATTTTACAGTGAAAACAGAAAGCATCAACATCAACAAACACTTATTCAGTCAATAAGAACACCAGTTAAATGGAATAATGCTATTAGAGTATTATCAATTGAATTATAACAAAGTGCTCATAGTTTAACTTTTTCTTTTGTAACTCAAGTAAAAGTAAACCACTTATAAATTATGATTGAACACAATTTACATAGCTGACCTCTGATAGCTACACTCTATAGCATGCAATGAGGTCTTGATTCTGCACAGAGATCGCTTGTTTGGGGGTACCCTGTACATGTGGGCCACTCGGATCACTTCTCTCATGCTCAGCAAATCTCGATTTAATCAATTGTCATCATCAGTTTTTCAGTTTTATCTCTGTCTTCCTTTCTAGCCTCCTCTTCCAGCATCTTCCATCCATACCCTTCACTACAGTCATACTTTACTTCTTGTGGTATTCCTGGGCAGGATAAGCTATTTCTGTCTCCCTTCCTTTGTGTAGAGTTTAAATGACTTACTTGTTCAAGAACTCAGAGTAATCATGTATGACCCTGAGCAAAGGACTTTAATGTCATTAGGCTTTAAATTCCTCATCTATAAAAAAGCAGTTATCTACCTCACAAAATTATAGTGAGGTTAAAATAAGATATGCAATAGCAGTTTGTAAATCTTATGTTACTGTAAAATGTTATTTTGTTAGCCAGGCGTGGTGGCGCAAGTTTGTAATCCCAGTACTTGGGAGGTTCGAGGACAGCCTCAGTAAGTAGTGAGACGCTCATCAACCTAGGGACACCCTGTTTCAAAATAAAAATAAAATAGGGCTGGGGTGTAACTCAGAGGTAGAATGCTCCTGGGCTCAATCCCCAGTACCACACACACAAAAAAACGTTATTTTGTAATTGATCAAAACTTATTTTAAATGCCACAACCTCCAAGGAGCCTTTTGAACATCCCAAGTAGAGAATGCCTCTCTCTTCTTGGAAGCCCACCAAACACAGATCATAGGCCATTGTGGCTCCATCACACATTTCTTAGGTTACCCAAGTTCATGTCTCAAGTTTACAACCAGACCATGAATTCCACGAAGTCAGCATCCATTCTTACTCTATGGTGCTCCCTCTAAACCTCTGAGGCCTAAAGGATCTTGAGTCTTTCAAAGAGAAAATTATGAGAGTTGAGGAGGTAGAGACAAAATTTCCTTGGTAAAGTACCTGGGAGGCTTCTGCTTGGCGTTGTCTGTTAGAACCACAGATCCATCACCTGATGACTTTCTCTACCACACCCCCCTGCCAAGCTAGAATGAGTTAACTAGCTCCCCTCGCTCCCCTTCTCATATCAAAAACTGGGACAGACATTGCTAATCAATTATGGACTTGGTCCTGCTGAGCATGCAATGTTCCAGTGTTTCTTTCAACACAGCCCTAGGCAGCCATGACTAGTTGATCGACTGGCCTGATGTCACTACAGAGCAAGATAAAGGGCTAAAAAAAGGGGGTCACTTCAGCTCTGGCAAGTGAATTGATGGGGATTACACGGGTCAGTCAAATCCTCGATCCCATCTCATGTTAGCTCTTGTGGAGACAAATGCCCAACCTATATTTATGCAAGGAGATTTTGTCCCAAACTTAAAAGTCATAAGCCAGGCATGGTGGTGCATGCTTGTAATTCCAGTACCTGGGAGGCTAAGACAGGAGGATCACAGGTTCGCGGCCAGCCTCAGCTACTTAGTGAGGCCTCCGCAACTTAGTGAGACCCTGTTTCAAAATAAAAAATAAAAAATAGGGCTGGGGGTGTAGCTTGGAGGTAGAATGCCCCTGGGTTCAATCCCCAGTACCGCAAAAAAAAAAAAAAAGTCATAGATATGGAGATGCATCCCTCTCAGAAACCCCAGAAGCCCCTCCGATGGAGAAGAGCACTCAAAGCTCTTGGTTTCCCATTAAATAACTCCACCCTGGATCCCTTAGTGCCCAGCCACTTGTGTCTTTAGGGCTCCCTTTCTCTTCCTTAAAAAAGAGCATACGCAGTATCTGCCTCCTCTCCCCAACAAAGGGCTTAGGTGTAATTAAAAGGGATTATGTTTGAAGGGGAAAACTAGCCTTTAATCACCACAAGAAGGACACGGCAGCCTGAGCCGGAGGTGCCCTGGGTGGCCTTTATGTCCACTGCTGTTTGGGCGCCTCTGCTCAGGGTGGTCCCCTAACCCTCCTGTGGCTGCCAACATGGGCTTTGCCAGACAGATACAGCTTTTGCTCTGGAAGAACTGGACCCTGCGGAAAAGGCAAAAGGTAATGGGTACCACCTGTGGTCTAGAAGTGAGATGTGGGACAAGTCAACAGGCTGGAAGTATGGGCCGTGGTGCCCAGCCTGGGAGAGTGAGGAGTCATGGACTTGTTCCTATTTAGCCCTGAAGCAGTTTAACTGTCTGTCTGCTTGGCGAGTCTCTCTGACAAGTGCCCTGCACAGGATAGCACTCTTCTCTGTCCTCAGCCACATTAAAATAGCTTGCCCTAGCTGGGCACCACGGCACATGCCTGTAACCCCGGTATTGGGAGGCTGAGAGTAGAGGATTGCAGGTTCAAGGTCAGCCTCAGCAACTTAGTGAGACCATGTTTCAAAATAAAATAGTGCTAGGAGTGTAGCTCAGAGGTAAAATGCCCCTGGGGTCAATCCCATGTGTGTGTGTGTGTGTGTGTGTGTGTATGTATGTGTATATATATATATATATATATATATGTGTGTGTGTGTGTGTGTGTGTGTGTGTATGTATATATAGGTGTGTATATATGTATGTATATATGTATGTATATATATATAGTGTGTATGTGTGTATGTATGTTATATATATATATACACACACACACAGAGGGGATATATATATATATATATATAATATATATATATATATATATATTATATATATACCCTCTGCCTCTGCATATAAATCTGTCACCTTGTTCCATCCCCTATATATATGTATATATGTATGTATGTATGTATATATGTATATATGTATGTATGTATTGCCCCCTCTGCATATGAATCTACCGCTGCCCATCCCTGCCTCCCCCCCCCCCAGGCTTTACACCTGCGGGCTCTTGAGCATCTGCAGCAGGCGGTGGGGAGAACTCTCAGGCTGAAGAGCAGGCTCAAAGGAAGCCTCGAATGCCCTCAACGGGCTTCTCAGCTCAGTGCTGGCTGTTTCATTGATTTGAAGAGGCACGCCGTGTCCTCACATTTTAATACTTCTGAAACTGGGAATCGACTTGCAATCAAGTCACAATTTAACTGGACACATTTTTTTTCTTCCTTCATGATACAGAAAAAATAACAGTGCACCTTCAACTGATGGCATCTTATATCCAATGAGTGCAATTCCTGAGCCTCTTCAACAGCAGATAGGGGCTGGGCTGGACTAGCGACCTAAAAGCATAGGGCACAGACTCCCCCTGGACTGGCTTCTGTAATTGCTGGGAAAATCTGAAGTCTGTTTTAAGACCCAGAGAAATATAAAGAATATAAAGCAGCATAAGCCAAATATCCCATGAGAAGTGTAGGCAAGAGCCACAGGAGACCACAGCACCCCAAGAGTGCACATGTAACAGCTAGCCAGCCTTTATGGTTTTTCTAAGAAGGGGTAAGGAGTGAATACGTAACTATAAAGAAATAATGCACTTTACTTACAGCCTTGCAGAGCCCTGCAAATGCCAAATGCCTTAAGGAGTTGAAAAGTGGGGGGAAGGAGGGGAAAGTATTGGGGGGGCTGACATTAGAAAGATAGGGCCTGCAGCTGGGCATGGTGGCGCACACTTGTAATCCCAGTACTTGGGAGGCTGAGCCAGGAGGATCGCAGGTCCGCGGCCAGCCTCGGCTGCTTAGTGAGGCCCTCTGCAACTTAGTAGACCCTGTTTCAAAATAAAGAATAAAAAATAAGGTTGGGGG
>PVJS01029211.1:0-24940 GCA_004027185.1 Glis glis
TGAGGCCCTCCGCAACTTCGTGAGACCCGGTTTCAAAATAAAGTATAAAAATAGGGCCGGGGGCGTAGCGCGGAGGTAGAACGCCCCTGCGTTCAATCCCCGGTACCGCAAAAAAAAGAAGTCATACAGGGGTTCCTCAAAAAACAATAAAAAACCTACTAAATAAATCAGCAATCTCACTACTGAGTACACAACCAAAGGAAATGAAATCAGTATGTCAGGGACATCTGGATTCCCTTGTTCACTGCAGCATTCTTCACAATAGCCAAGAAACAGAAACAACCTAAAAGTCCAAATACTGATGAATGGATAAAGTATAGCATGTATATACAGTGGAATACTACTCAGTCATAAAAATAATTAAATCCTGTAAAACAGCATAGAATAATCTGGAAATCATGTTTAGTGAAATAAATCAGATCCAGAGAGTCAAGTAGCCCCAGATCTTGTACATATGTGTTATCTAAAAAAAAAAAAAATTATCTCAGAGAAGTCAAGAGTAGAGTGTGGGTAACCAGAGACCAGGAAGAGTAGGAGGGAAGGAGAGTTGAGGGAATGCTAATCAATGAGGAGTAAGTTACAGTCAGATAAGAGCAAGAAACTCTGGTGCGCTCTTATATAGCAGGAGGATTATATGTAACAATAATATAATGTACATTTTAGAAGACTACAAAAGGGATTTTGAAAGATTTCAACATAAATAAGATAGATATTTTTAACCAGATTCAAACTTTACATAATACATATACATATCAAAAGATGATATGTGACACCACTAACATGCAACTTTTATGTTTCTATGTACCAATAAAAATAAATTACAAAAATTAAAATGTTGTAGGTACAAAAATGTTTATTTGGAAATTTTACACTTTACTGATGACAGCTGAATAACGAATTTTCTATGAGCCAATTCTGAAATGGTTAAGGTTATATTGTGGTACTGAGGATGCAACCCAGAGGTCCTCTACCACACAGCTACATTCCCTTGGCCTTTTAGTTTTAGTTTGTTTACTTTTTTAACCTGATCTCATTATACTCCCCATGCTGTCCTCAAACTGGTCCTTCTGCCTCAGTCTCCCAATTGGTTTGGATTACAATTGTGTGCCATTGTGCCTGGTTACAAAGGCAATATTTTAAAATTAACATACCAGATTTAATCAGAAATTTATTGATCTATGACAATGTCTACTCTTTGTTGGGGGGGGCTGTACTAGAGATCAAACTCAGGGGCTTTCAATCTCTGAGCTACAACCTAGCCCAGTTTTTTTTTTTAAACAGTGTCTCGCTAAATTGTTGCATGCTGGCCTTGAACCTGCAATCCTCCTGTGTTATATTTTTTAATTATTTTTATTTTGAAACTGGGTCTTGCTATGTTATCACATGATCCTCCTGTCCTAGCATCCTAACACTGGAATTAAAGGCATGCACCACTGCACCCAGCAAGCATATACTATTTATGTAAGTTTTTGTCTCCCCCATGCACACAGATACACAGGCGCATGTGTGCACATGTAAGCACTTCTCTCAGTTGTTACCTCTTCACAGAGTAACTTAAGTGCTGTGTCCTAGATTTAGAAAGCAGTATATACCTAAGGAATATCATAGAACTAATTGCATGCTTTAGGGAGCTAAAAATTATGTCTGCTCTTTAGTTCTCACCAAATAAAATTATTCATTATATGAGTTTAAGACCCACTAAGAACAGTGAGTTAAGTAAAAAATTTTAGGAGAAAATTGTGAAGGTTAGTATACCATAGGAGCAATTGCTTGCCATGAGGTAAGCATGATAGAATTGAAAAACTTCAGTTCCATGCAACCCTGTCCCTGATGTGAAACCCAGGACTTTAAAAGCCAAATGGCAGGGTAATCTGGCATAATTCACATATTTGTTATAGGAAATAGAACACTGTAAAATGTGCTTCATAAAAGTCTGAGTCAAGTACATTTTGTCATCAACATTGATGTGCCAAAGATGGCTAGACAAACAAATATGAAAAAAATGAATGCATAAATGACAGAAAAATACTTTCTTTTCCACACTTGCTCAACTGACCTGCCATTGACCTTATATCCTTAGTTTACTTTTCTATCTGAGATCTCTTTTAAGTTACTTTTAAACTTGATAAAAGTTTCACTGAATTATGGCATAATTTGAGTTCAAATGTAATAATCATTTGCAAATGGTGATCTTGAATGTGGGACTTCTCATGCAGCTCAGTTCATTTGTAAAACTGCTTCTGAACCAATAAAATATAAATTGATTGGATTATTAAGGTGACCCTAGTCATGATGGAGCAGGCTGCAAAATTTTGCAATTTCTAATAACTCAAGCAAATCAACATTTTTAAAGAAATCAAGTATGAACATATGTGTTGAACCCTGATACATGGGTAATTTTGAATAATGATGTTTTAGCCCAGCATTTGAAACTGTAATGTCATTGAATATCAACAGACAAAATAGAATAACCACGTTTCCTGTAGAATAAAGCTAAATTTTTTGTAAATTAAACTTTCTTGACTTTCATTATCAGGTTTTTATACTAAATAAAAATTTAAGCCATATGTTCAAAAATGTTCATGTATCCAAAAAATAAGTTTATAGTTTTTCCCCATAAAACACATTTCAAAGTCCCAAGATGGAGTAATTAGAGAGATGCTTCTGCATGGAATTCTATAAATTGTCACACCTGTTTAGTTGAACAAAGAAAGAAAATATGCAGCCTTCAGCACAATTCTAGAACTCATTAAAAGACTTCACTTTACCAGCAGAAATTACTTAATATAAGAAAAACATCAGTCATTTTCAGGCAGTTGTCAAGTGATTTGTAAATCACTGAAACCGACAAATCAAAAGTGGAAAATTATCACAATTATATAAGCAGTATCACTGCAATGTATAGAACATCTGTCACCAATGACAGCCAATTCAACTTCTAAGAGGGGAAATGTTGGTGAATTCTATATTACAAAGCTAAAAATAGTTTTTGCATCTTTTTTCACTCTAAAAAAACAATGATGTAATTTTCATAGTATGAAAATTGAACATACTCTGAGGCAAAAATAAGAAGATATTCATATTTTCCATATGGCCATTTGTAGGTAGGCCATGTATTTTAATTTTAAGAGATGGCATTTTTTTAAATATTTCCTCTAGCATCCTAATGAAATATGGAGAGAAAACTGAGTGTTTTTCTATCTACATTTGGCAATAAGAGTACATAATGCTCAACTATAACCTTGTGCATCCAGATTGAAAAAAATATTTCATACTTATCCCAAAGTATGTCTGTCAGAAAAGAATCATAATACTTTGAAATTCCTTTAAGATTAAGAACATCCCCACTATTTCTTACTGTCTTCATTATCAAACATTTATTCAGTATCTTATATGTGCTACTTGATGTGGCTGTAAATTTGAATAGATTCCAGGTCTTGCTGTCAAGGACTTTGTAAATCAATAGGAGGAGTAAAGAAGGTGGATTTTGGAGAAGTAAGGGAAAGAAAGGGAGGCTTCATTCTAGGAAATTTGTAGAATATGAGCAATAGCAGAGAAAATGTGACCTGTTTGTAACATAATAATTAGAATTATTTTATTAGAGCAGATAATTGGTTTAGAGAAGTACTGAGACATGTTTATAAAGGTAGGTTGAATTCAATTACATAAATACTGGATTGTCAGGAAAAAGGATCATAGATTTGATTGCAGTAGCAAAGTAATAGAAATAAACATTGAATGAGGAGCTATTATGCCAAACAATAGCAAAAGTGGCAAGAGATAAAATTGATTGCTCACTGTACGTATGTTGTTTTACCTAGTACTCTACATGGATTTTTCTTTTAATCTTCAGGAGAATCCATGAGATGAATATTGATAATTCCTCCAATTTTACTTATCAGGGAATTGGAATTTAGAGAGCTTAAATAGTATTCTGAAGATCAAATAGACAGGGAGTTGTAGAGATGATCTCAGAACACAGATCTAATTTTAATGGTGGCACTATTAACCAGGGCTATGCAGTATGTCTAATTCATTCCACATAGCAAGAAGGAAAGGTATACTTTATTTTCCTCTTATTACAGCTAAAGTTATAGGAGATCAGAGAAGTGGAATATGTATATTAGTGTCACAGTCTTCCATAGTTAAGCTTATATAACTATACAGTTCATCTTCTTTCTACTATATAACATAAACAAAAAGAAAATAATTAGACTTCTGAGATAGAAAATAACTTTCAAAAGACATGTTTGGAAAATTAAGTTGGTAATACTGTGTAGAATTATTTGGATAGGACATAATAATAGGACATAATAGGACATAAGACATAATAGGACATAAGGGAGTTCTACAAAATGAAGTCTTATAATGTAAAAGAAATAACCATCCAGCATAAACTACATGAACTCTTTTATTCAATCCCTGGAAAGACTATCTACATAATTAATTCTTTAGGTTAAGTTCCATAAATACTGTTATAATTTCAAGCTTTCTAATGCTAAACCTTAGAGTTGATTTGACTTGCAGTATGTTTATCAGCTCATATAACTAAAAATATATTTTTTAAATTTCACTTATGAGAGTAAGAAAGAGTTTAAGTCTTTACATGGCAGGGGGCTAGAGCTGGAGTTGAATTGACTGAGATTAGTTTTCCAAACTTTATTAGAATTGACTCTCAAAATAAGATTAAAGCTCAATTATTAAAAATGAAGCACATGATATCTGATTTAGCTCCAGCCAGCTTTCCTTTCTGTGGAAAAAAATCTGTTCTCCATAAATTCAACTCACTGGTGAGGATTATGCAAATTTAGTCTACTTTGCATTTGAAATGATTTTGCCTACCTTCTGATTAAAACTAAATGCCTTGCACTATTCTCCACTCCTCAGATTGGAACTCTTGCCTCTTGTTAAAAATGATCCCTGAAGTTACCACACTCTGAAAATCGGTTATTCATCCTCCAATGTTATGTCAGCTTCTCCTTTGAATCACTCATCTTGGATTCAGAGATCCCAGAATGTCTTGCAAATAAGCCTCCCTGAACCTTGGAACTAAAATTGCACTTTGTAGATATAAATTAGCACCAAATGAAACAAAAAATTCATTTTGTGACAATCACTTGTTCACACATCAAAGTTATATTTGAAAATTTGTCTCAGAAATGAACAATATATAATAAGAGCCTTTTAATGTTTCCATGAATTGCTAAACAATCACATTTTAAAGTTTTTTGCAATATATCTTATAATTTACAAAATTAGACTAAATTGCTTTCTAATGAATGAACATTTCTAATGAATGAAATTTGGAACATTTCCAAATTCAAGGTCATAATAAAGAGAATATCTTTATGCAGTTTAGCTAAACTTTAATTCTAAATTTTACTTTTATAATGTCAAAGATTACTGATTGACCTCATAGCTAATTATTATTATTAATACTATTCATAGTCTATTTCACTACATTTGAGGTTTTGATAATTCAGGAATATGTTTCTCATTTCTCTTTTTCTTTTTCTTTTTTTTGGAGTTGATTACCTGCTTCTGGTAACACTGGATAATTTATTTATTTTTATTTTCAACATACATTTATTGGTGCCATTGCAATTATTCATGAAATTATACATTAAAATGAGGTTCAGAGCGATAGAAACATACAGGCACACAGAGGAATATGTTTTTCTAAAGGCTCATCAGTTTTTAAATAGGAGAAGTGTACTTTACATGGTGTATTTTTTCAGTATTGGTTAAAAGCTGCATTAGAAGTAGATCATTAAGCTCCTTTTCATGATAGCTACAATATGCTAAGGAAAATGAGTTATAAAATTCTCAGTTTGAAATAAAATTAAAGAGCCATATAAATAATATAAAACTATTCAAAATGTAAAGATTCTGAACTTTTACTATAACTCATTGAAACATAATCTCAATATATAAACCCAGTTTAATAAACTACATAAAATATATTATTATATTCCCAGTTCATTATGATGGGGAAAACATACATCTGAAAGATTTTGAAGAAACCAATAATAACAATAAGAAAATATAGAAGAGATAGCCAGATAAATACAAGTTTAGTAAAGTTTAAAAATGTGTTGCTTTCTGTACACTTTTGCCTAAGTCTTTAAATCACAGAATGATGCAAAATAAAAACCCCTACTGTAGTTAGTAAGACCTTTTAATTGGGTCATCACCTAGTTTTCTCAGGATAGCACAATTTACACTCACGGAATATGAGAATATTCTGAGTTATCAATTCTTTTAAAATATCAAATTATCTTTCCTGGATTTTTAGAACAAGTACTATTATTCATATTGTATTAAAATAAACAAGGATGAGTTTAATGAATTATCACAATGCACTCTAAATTCTGTTATGATCTTTTCTAGGAATGTGTGATATACTTAAGTAGAAAATTATTTTAACATGAGGATAATTGGAGGAATTAACTGTTATAATTTATTCGTCTTTTCCTAATCCTTTCCAGATTTAAAATCTACAAGATATCTCATTAAAGGACAATTTGTGGGACATTGAAGACCCCAGAAATCACAAAGTGCTCTAAATCCTTCTAATCTCAGGTGGTAGGAAGAGAAGGTTACTGGTGATTCTGCCCTGCCAGTGCACAGCTACCTGACTCTCATCAAAGTGACTCAGCGGAACCTCAGGAAATTGTGAGTTATTTCCATGTTATATATGACAGGAAAATTGAGGCTGAGCACTCTTATCATAGAGTTTATAGAGGGTTGTCTTTATGTTCTTGCAATAGAGGTTTGATCATTGATTGAATGTATGAATAAGAGGTCAGTAAACCATAACCATGAACCAAATATGACCCTCCATCTATTTTTGCAAATGAAGTGCTATCAAAACAGCAAAGTTCACTCATTTACATAGTCTGTGTTTGTCCTCATGCTTCAACAGCAGAGTTGAGTTACTGGGATATGGTGCTGGGACCACATGGTGCTGAATGTCTTAAATATTTACTATCTGACCTTCACAGAAAAAAGTTTGGCAACCCTTGGTATAAATATACAACTATTTACATATTTTATTCTTCACCAATGGGTGATTATTTCTCTAAAATAAATACATATGTTGTAATAAATTAAAAAGAAACGATTTACATTTTAATAAAAACAAACTTTAAATTTGGTTCCCCAGAATATTAATGATGAATATAAAATTAACTCTAAAACTATGTCACTATTAATGATTCACTATTCCTCCATACTACAAGGAAAATTTATTCCTCCATACTATAAGGAAAATATTTAAATTCAGTGCTGGGAGTTCAAAAGTATGTAAGATTTTAAATATCATAACTGTTTTTTGAATAGCTAGCAACATTTGAGGGACTCATTTTCTGCATAAATTTTTGTAGAAAACAAAATAGAAATGAACTGAAAAGCCTACAACTATACAACATCTAAGTTTACTTAAACATTTAAAGGAGTCAAAAATAGAAATGACTTATTTCATGAAAATTGCTTTGGTAAATGTTTGTCAAAGAAATAATTCATGATATTATACTTAGAAGATCAAAAAACAACACACACAAACACACACACACATGCACACACACACCAAAAAAAAACCTCAACCAGAAGTAGCAGAGTAGCCAGATACAAAAATCAATTTACAAAAGTCATTAGCATTTATATACACCAATCATGATGCACTGAAAAAGAAATCCAGAAAACAATTCCATTCACAATAGCCAAAAAAATAATACTTAGGAATAAATCTAATGAAGACCTTTACTATGAATATTATAAAAGATTAAAGAAGGAAACTGAAGATCTTAGAAGATGGCAAGACCTCTTATGCTTTTGTATAGTCAGAATAAATATTATTAAAATGACCATCTTGCCATAAGTGATCTACAGATTTACTGCAATTCCTATTTAAAATACCAATGCCATTCTTCACAGAGTCAGAAACACCAATTCTAAAATTCATATGGAAAAACAAAAGACCCAGAATAGCCAAAGCATTCTCAGAAATAAGAACCATGTTGAGGCATCAAAATATCTGATTTCAAATTATACTATAGAACTATAGTAAAAAAACAGCATTGTACTGGCACAAAGACAGACACATTGACCAGTGTAACAGAATAGAAGATCCAGAAACAAACCCACACGCTTATAGCTAGTTGATATTTGACAAAGGTGCCAAAAACAAACTGGACAAAGATAGCCTTCAACAAATGGTGTTGGGAAAACTGGTTATCCATTTGTAGAAGAATGGAATTAAACCCCAACCTCTCACCCTGCACAAGAGTCAAGATGGATCAAAGACCTGAAAATTAAACCACTGACCTTACATCACAAGAAAAGGCACTGAAAGAAACTTCCTCAATAACAACCCAAAGCTCAGAAAATTAAAGCAAGAATTAATAAATGGGATGACAAGTTAAAAAGCTTCTGTGTAACAAAGTAAACCATCAAAAGTCCGAAGAGAGAGCCTACAGGACTGGAGATCTTTACCAGATACTCCTCTGATAGAGGACTAATATATAGAATATACAAAGAACTTAGAAACTTAACACTAACACTGAAACAAAACAAATAACTCAATTAGAAAACAGGTGATTGAACTGAATAGACACTTCACAAATGAAGAAATACAATGCTCAATAAATATATAAAAATGTTCAACATCATTAGCAATCAGGGAAATGCAAATCAAGACTACACTGAGACTCAATCTAACCCCTGTTAGAATGGCAATCATCAAGAATACAAACAATAATAAATGCTGGCAAGGGTGTGGGGAAATAGGAACCTTTATACAACAGTTAGTGAAATTACAAATTAGTGCCTCTCCTATGAAGATCAGTATGGAGGTTCCTCACAAGACTGGGAATTGAACCATCATATGATCCAGGTATACAACTCCTGAGTATCTTTCAAAAGGAATTGAAGTTCAAATTATTATAGTAATACATGCATATCCGTGTTTATAGAGGCACAATTCATAATAGCCAAATTATGGAACCTGCCTAGGTGTCCATCAACAGATGAATGAATTACAAAACCATGCTGTACACAAACAATGGAATTTTACTCAGCTGTAAAGAAAAACAAAATTATGTCATTTGTAGGAAAATATATGGAACTAGATAATATTATGCTGAGATTAGCCACTCAGAAAGTAAAGGGTCATATGCTTTCACTCATATGTGAAACCTATAGAGAAATGGGGGAAAAACAGAAACTCCAGACAAAGGAGGAGAAAGCCCAATGGAGTGATGGAGGGGGTCTAGGGGTGGGAGGAGGGGCACACGGGAAAGAGGCTTGATGAAGGAAACACTTCAAATAATACTACGTATATATATATAATTATCAATGCCAATCTCAATAACACATACGGGGAAGAGGAGGGAGTGCGGTGGGATCTGGAGGGAAACTCACCAAGTACTGTGTGCATATATGTTCCTATCACTCGGAACCTCATCATGATGTATATATATAAAATGTACCAATAAAATTATATTAGAAATAAAAACAAAATAATTCTAAATAGAGTAAAAATGTCTTCAATGAAAATATTTGATCCACAAATAACAACAAAAAGATTGGTGAATACCTTCCATTCTACAAACTTTTTTTTGAGATTAATAAGAATGTAAACATGTATTTAGTGAAATGTTTTCAATTAAAAATGGTATGGCCAGCTGGGCGTGATGGCGCACGCTTGTAATCCCAGTACTTTGAGAGGCGGAGACTGGAGGATCTGGGTTCGCGGCTCTCTCTCTCTCTCTCTCTCTCTCTCTCTCTCCACTTAGTGAGGCCCTCTGCAACTTCGTGAAACCCGGTTTCAAAATAAAGTATAAAAAAATAGGGACAGGGGTGTAGTGCGGAGGTAGAACACCCCTGGGTTCAATCCCCGGTTAAAAAAAAAATGGTATGGCCAGAAGAAGTTTCAATTAAAGTGTATAATAATTTCAAATTATTTAATAATAAAGTCAAATTTGAAGAGGGGTATAGTTAATTTTATGAGAAACTAAAACACAATAGTTCAAATTATGCTGTGCATGTGTATGACTGTGTCACTATCAGTCTCACTGGTCTGTATGGGCTGGGTGGGTACTGAGCAGGACCAGGGGAAACATGCCAAGACCTAGGTGCATGCTTATTTGTATGACTTTGAACCTCACTATGATATACAATTACAATGCACCAATAAAAGTATAAAAAGTAACAAGACCATGCTGAAAAAAATTTACTCTTCAGGAAAATACTGGCAGCACAATATTAGATAGAAATGGAGCTAAACTCAATTTCTGTTTATTTTTAATGTTCAAATAATCACTAAAAAGTATTTAAAAATCTTTCTTTTGCTATGCAGAGATAAAGTCACAATCATTTCCTTCAGAAAGTATTTTATTTAAAATATTCTAATAGAGCAACATTCTTTGCATATTTAATGAAATTGATTTACCAGTCAATAAACAAACATTTTAAATATTATATAATTGTAACTGCTTTAAGCTACCCATTTTGGTGAGAAAAACCATGGTAATCAGGCTGTTGCAAAGCATTTTTCAACTCAGAGCCTATCTTGAGAATATAGAAGACTTGACAGAAAAAAAAAATCTAAAAAGATCTATCTAAAAAATAGTTGCAGTTCTTACTGTCTGCATTGTAATTACCAACCCCTCTTACTAGGAGAAATAGCCAAGGTACTATATCAAAATTTCAAATCTCCCTCAACTCAAGTGGGAAAGTCTGCAAGAGAAACACTAAGAACATATTAACACTCTCTGGAATTTGGAAGAAATGGATATTCTTTTAACTCAATTAGTTTTCTTTTTTTTTTTTTTGGCAGTACCGGGGATTGAACGCAGGGGCGTTCTACCTCCGCGCTACGCCTCCGGCCCTATTTTTTATGCTTTATGTTTGAAACCGGGTCTCACGAAGTTGCAGAGGGCCTCACTAAGTAGAGAGAGAGAGAGAGAGAGAAGGAGCGAGAGAGAGCTGAGGCTAGCCGCGAACCCAGATCCTCCGGTCTCCGCCTCCCAAAGTACTGAGATTACAAGCATGCGCCACCACACCCGGCCTCAATTAGGTTTCTAAATGTCGCTGGAGACATAACAGTCCAGAAGCATTTTGAAGAGTGTTATCAAAATGTATAATTACAATGCACCAATAAATGAATATTTAAAAAAATAAATAAAGTTACACTGAGAATTAAAAAAAAAGAGGGACAGATACACTGAGGATGAGCTACATATTCAAGAAAATGGGAAGCATTAGAGTTCAGAGATGAGATGGGAATAGTTTCAAGATACTTTCATGGATTAAACATTTCATCAACAGCTAAGAAACTATTAGTTTAAACAAAGACTTAATTTCCCTTCTTTAAATTTATTTGAGAAGAAACTTTAAAACATTTACTTTTCATAAAAGAAGTTTTTCTCTAATGATATTATCTAAGAAAATAAGTTAGATATAATTATGCAATTTATATGTAAAATGTGCACTGTTTCTAAAGGTATTTAAGTAATTAGGTTCGAAATATATTTTATCATGGTAAAAAACATATATGAATGCTTGTCCCAATTCTTCTCATATTATGGAACATTTAGCAAAATAATCATTTAAACCTATCCATAATAAATGTCAGAGAACATAACCTCTAAAATTGCATTTATAGTTATTAATGAAATACTTCAATTTACTTTGAAATAAATAAGACAAAATTAATTTTTGTCTATATGTATATGGTCATACACATATGCATTAAATTTTTTTACCTGAAAATTTTTCATCACATTCACAAATGAAACTATTTGAAGTAATGTTGCTGCAGTTCCCGTGGAAACAGATATGGGGTTGACATTGTCCAATTATTTCTGCACAATTTCTGCCTTTTAAAATGAAAAAAATTAATAAGATTAAAAAATATTTTATTGTATCTAAATAATTGATTATTATCATCAGTTTTTCCTCCATAATTTAATGGTAAAAATGTGAAAATTTAGGTAAGATATAATTTCAATTATAAAATAAAATTACATAGTGATATATTTAAATTGAAACAAAAATTAGCTTTAATATTTGACATCAGTTTTTTTATAACGTAATCCCATATTATAATATTCAAATGTTTTCAAATTGTTCATACTAGAACTTTAATTTCTATAATAATTTGAATTTAATCACATTTTGATGATAGATATCATTTCCATTTGTAAGTATTATTGTAGATTGTTAACGTTGGAGTGGTAATTTACAAAGTGAAGTGTTTAAATATGTTTAAATGTATTCCCTAAACTAGGAACCGATTCAAAAGGAGCAACAGCTACCTGGATTCTCAGAAGCTATGTAAAAACGACTGAATTCTACACTTGCTCTTGCTGTTATGTTAAGTTTTCTGAATCCCACTTACATATACTATTGTTGTCCCACTCTATCATATGCGATAGCTTTGCATAGCATATTTGTTCTATACATATTTAATTAGCTTATAATATCCTTAGTAGAGGAGTGCACCTAAGAAACCCTAAGACAGCGCAAGGATACAACTGTTGCTATAAACAGTTGTATATAATTTGGCAATATGCTTGCACTCACCATGTTTAAATGAGTTCTAATTTAATTTGTAAGCATTTTTTGCTTTTCAAATATTTATCTACTGACACTTCTGCTTCAGGAATGCAGAAATCGTTCTTCATTTATCTCCAAATAACCTTTGACACGTTGGAAATATAAATAAATATTATTGTGTGCCAAGATGTTATCTAAACACAAAAACTGAATTAACAGTCTAATATTCAAGAGCCCACTGCCTATTTCAATTTTAGTAAGTTTTATGGCCTCGTGTGTTCCCGATTCACATGTTGAAGCTCTAATAGCCAGTATCTCAGAGTAAAACTATTTCATAGGAACAGAGTATTTAGAGAAGTAATTAAGGTTAAAGTCATAAAGATAGGTCTTAGTTCAATTTGACTAGTCTCATTGTAAGAAGAAATATTTGGACACAGATATTAAGAAATAAAAGTCAGTGTGACGATACTGAGAGAAGATACCATTCTACGCAACAAGGAGAGAGGCCTCAGAACAAACAAGTCCTGCCAACCCACTGATCTTGGGCTTTCACCAGCCAGAGCTGTAAGAAAATAAAGTTCTATTGCTTAAGTTATTCAGCCTGTGGTACTTTTTATGGAAGCAAGTGCAAACGAACACAGTAAGCATTCTCAATTTCTTTGGTAATTATACATATTGTTGCAGTTCGGTGCCGCTGTAGTGGGTTCTTTCCTCAGCTCACATCCATATAATGAGCCGGGAAATCAAGAGCCAGGACAAGCAGTTGTAAAGCTGAGGTAGGATTTATCAGAACCAGAAGAGAGAACTCAGAAAAGTGCCACAGCAAGAGAAATGCGGCAGAGTGCTTCAAACGCAAACACTGTTCCTCCTGGACCCCGGGGTCTTACATAGGGTTTGTCCTATCTGGTCTTTTTTATCTGCATTGCTAAGTTCCCAGACAATAGCCTGCTTGGTCAGCATCTTGAGAGGATAATGTTTCTTTTAGGTTTTTCCAAGCCTTCTAAGTTTTAACAATTTTTTTTGTTGTTACCAAATTCATCAATAGGCCAGTCTTGTTCTTTAAATCTGTTCTTTATTCTGATATCACCTAGTACTATTAAGTTTCTTTAATTTCTCTATCTCTTTAAGGACAGGACAGCCAGAGCAAGCCAGCCTTCAGGGTTCTTATCTGGCTGCCATGGTACTCAGCTTGGAGTGTGGGGCAGACTGGGCTCTGTAAGAAGTTGCCTGTTTTAACCTTTTAAATGCCTGCTCTGCTTTGGGAAAGAGCATGGTAGGAAATCATCCATAACCAGATCACATATGTTGGTGCCTTCTGACATTTTAAAATCAAGCTAATTATATATAATTAAAGTGTCATAATAGAGTATTTTAATGTAAAATAAGTAGATATTGAATTGTAGTTATAGTTTAATTATTTAAAGCACCTATGGCTGTTTTTTTTAAAATAAAAATGTTTAACAATGAACAAACCACTCTATTCAGTTCAATAAAACCACTGAAATAATATTCCATGAAATATATGAATAGGTAATGCAAATTAGTATTCTGATACATGAGAGAATACCTATCAAGTATTCTTTAGACATCTTTGGGCAGGTTAAAATGTCTGCTTTAGAAATCCTCAATGAAATAATCTCTTCATTCACCCGATTCAGCAAGTTGAGTGTTTTCACTTTTTCTCTTACCTGCTTTAATTTTAATTACCTGATATGTGACAGCATGAATACCTGAGGAACTTGCACCTTTTCTCACCAATGTCAGAACAGTCAAGCGACAATTTGATTCCAGTTAGGGAAAGATAGTCAGTGGCTATTTCTAGGATTAACTTTTGAAATGGCCTTGGTATTTCCCTACTATAGAGTCAAAAATGACTTATTGGAAGATTGGTTTAGGTGAATTTTATAGCCTACAATGGCTTGTTGAAGTTTTCAATCAAATCTTATCATGCAGCCTCTTCAAGTTTGGCTCCAGTGGAATCAGCACCAGGTACCTGGGGAAGGACCTCGTCGAAGTCCTCTGACGCCTGCCCAACAAGATTTCACTTAGATCCCAGAGTATTACCCACCTTGCTGCTCACCCTCCTTCCTCTGTGATGAACAAAGTATATGACCAATCTTTTGTTTTCCTATATTACTATTACCAACCCTGGAAAATATTTCCCATTGTTGGATCATTATGGTCTTACTCATTTTCCTTGTAATTTTCAGCAGCAGGTCTGAACTTCAATGAAAAGAAATTCAAAGTCCTTAAAGATTAAATATTCCCTACATTTTTTCAATCTCTCCCTTTACTTTCCTCTAATGATCTAAATTTCTCTAGTAAGCTCTCAAGTAGACATTGTTTATGTTCTCTTTAGCCTTTACTTCAGCTTCAAGTAGCATAATTTACATTGTTTTACATTGCTTTTCCTCTGGTTTCATCACCTATCAAACTTCCTTCATCTTTAAGTTTACTAAAACCAGTTATTAACTGGTTATTATTATCCTCTTTCCATCATTGGCACCATTATCAACAACTTTATAGATGCCACACTGATATCCACAAAAACTTTTTTTTGCCAACAATCAACTTTTCCTATCCAACTCTAGCAAATAACTTCAATACTTCAATGCCCCCCCAAACACATAGCTCCTTAACTTGCTCTATTCAGATATATATTTAATTTTCACCTTATCACCCAGAACTGTTCACCCAAATACTATATGTATGGTAACTCCCTTCAGTGACTAAGAACTTTTATATTATTCTGATACCCTTAATTTTAATATATCAAATACCAATAGTAGATATAGCAAAAGATATGAAAATAAATAATTTCAAGATAAATCATGCATATTTCTAGGAAACTTTTCAATATGCCAAAAAAATTAGAAGATGTCTGATAGCTTTATGTCAGAATCCAAATTTCCCTCATTCTAAAAAAATCTACATTTTAAAATATAGCTTGCTTTTTGCTAATAGTTTATGAATTCTATTTATTTTTATATTTTAATAAAAATGTGGGGTTTAAATAAATCTTACCTGTAAATGGTGGGTGACAGATACATTCGTAACCTTGCTTATTCCATTTTTCTCCTTTATTAATACAACTGCCATTATTTTTACATGGTATAGAATAACATGAATCAAGTTCTTGGCAGTATTTTCCAGCAAATGGAGGCTCACAGTGGCAGCTATATGTCTTTTTCCAAACTTCACTAAGACATTTACCATGCCCAGAGCAAAACTCTGAACTTAGGAATTCCTGGCAGAACTGTTGTTTCACCGTCACATTTAGTCGAAATCCAAGTTGACAAAGTGATGGACCACTTGCTGTTACTGTGATAAAATAATGTGTCCCAACACTCAGCCACAGAGGATTAACAATGTGTATCCCTTTTAGTTTGCAACCAAAAAGTAACTGATCTTCAGCTGTGGTATTTTGGAGACAGTCAATGAAAGATGCTTCAGAAACGTTCATCAAATTTATCTCTGAAAACTGAAGAGATGGTTCAGAAGAAATTATAAGGATGTCTCCTAATTGAATCTGCAAAGGGCAAATCTGTGGAATAACTCGATTGCCCAAAATATTCATTTTAGTGTTTATACCCCAAACCCAGCAATTTTGGTAGTAGTCCACGCAGCTGTTTTCTGTTAGTGTCCAGTTCACCACATGTGATGAGGGTCGAGAACGCCATTCTTGCACCAACGGCCACTTACATGTTGTTTTTCCATTTATGAAGAAGCAGTGAAGAACCACCAGGCTAAGAAGGATGATTGACTTGTTAGTCATTTTTAGAGTCTATCATGAAAATGTAACAAAGGATTGCTGTAAAATGATGTTATGAAAGTATTGCTGAAATTTCCATGTAGAGATTGTCTTCAGGGATCCCTGTGACTTGACTTTTTTTCTATTCCTTCTTTATTTGATGACAGCAGAATTTGATCAAGAAACTGTGAAGTTCATGTTTTAAATATTCCTTTAAACAGAAAAAAATACACTGTTAGTGATGTTTTAATGACAGAAAATATTTAGTTTTTGGTTTTTGTTTATATATATTTTGCTTTGTTTTGTTTTGGTATTTTTAGATCAAATAAGAGCTGGCAAAGACAGTGTCACCAGCAGCTAAGCAACTTTTTTTGGAAACAAGAACAGCAAAATTGTGTTCAAGATATGTTGATCTGGTCCAGAGCTCTGCAACCACCTGCTTTTGAAAAGTTTTGGCATCATTATATAAACTAGCAACTGACCACAATCTTGTATGTTCTCTTTATACCAATCTTCAATTTAACTGAAGCAACAGTCAAGAGTCTTCCTTTATGAATGGTTTAAATTTTCTTCATTTAAGTATTTCTCTTCTGATTAGTTTTAGAAAATCATATTAAACTCCATAAAATAAGAATGAACAGAGATTAATATAATATTCATGCAATATTTTCATATAAATATTTATTTAAAGGTCTATTGTTGACAATCATGTTCTTTCCAATGGTAATCCAGTGCATGGGACTCCCACATACATAAAGGACTTACAGAAAATTGTGCTACAAAAAGCACTAAACTTAGAATGAGTCTTTACCCAATGTCTCCCAGGAATGGCAGAAGGATAGCAATTACACAGGGAAAACGAAGTATAAAACAGATGAGTAAAAGAATTACATGTAGAAGTGGTATTATACTAACTTTCGCTTTCATCCTTCACCCCTGTTGTGAAAGGATAATTCAGAGTATGAATTTTGTTGGAAGGCATCATTATTTTCAGAGGACAAAAAAACAAACAGAAATTCTGAGATTTAAAGAATTGACTCAATATTTTAAAAAGTAATCACCTATATTGAGGATTTTCTCTGTGCAAATCACCTTACTAGTTGTTTAACAAATAAATTGCAATATTCACAACAAAAATCAAATCCTGAGAAGGTAAATGAATGACATGAAAATACGTGTTCCTTGGATCTCAGTTATGTCATTTATTCATTCTGTGTTGTTAGGCAACATGAGTTTCAATTCCCTCCACTTTTATATAGATAGGACAGGAATAAGAACACATAATTGACAAGATAATATTAAAGATTGAATTAGACCTTGTAAAGATATGAGTCACTCAGTAAATGTCAGCTTTTGTTTTTATATTGAGTGATTCTACTTAGTGTACCATGGGTAAAAATTCAGAGTTGTCAGATTTTAAATCCCAGCATTTTCTCCATACCAGAAATATTAATAAAATATTAAAGTATTTAATACAATTATATGATTTAATGGATTTATTAATTTATATGAAATATTTCTGGTATATTTAATATTATATTGGCTAATCTAGATCACATAGAAATTAAATTCGATATATAAACTACCTCCTTGCAAATTCAGTTGTAGCCATCATAAACCTATAAAAATAAGTTAAGCCAGGCATGATGGCACATGCTTGTAACTCCAGTACTTGGGAGGCTGAGAAAGGAGGATCGCAGGTTTGCGGCCAGCCTCAGCTACTTAGTGAGGCCCTCCACAACTTAGTGAGACCATATTTAAAAATAAAAGAATAAAAAATAGGGCTGGGGGTTAGCTTGGAGGTAGAATGCCCCCAGATCCAATCTCTAGTTCTACACACAAACACAAAAGTTAATATAAGTGATATTTAATGCTAAAATGCCTCTGGAGAAGGTAAAAATATAACTTTGATAGAATTAACTTTTAAGCACAAATTTATTTTTCTATGTTAACCATCACAGAAGTTTCTGGACAAATCATTAATCACAGTAAAAGTTTAAAAATTACTTTAAACAAATACATTTGAGCCCAATCGATGTGCAAACCAATATGCTAGACATTAGGAATTCATCAATGATCTGGGAAAACATATCAAATAAAGAATTAAACACTTAATGAAGAAGCCGGGCGTGGTGACTCACACTTGTAATCCCAGTACTTGGGAGGCTGAGACTGGAGGATCTGGGTTCGCGGTCAGCCTCAGCTACTTAGTAAGGCCCTCCGCAACTTAGTGAGACCCTGTTTCAAAATAAAGAATAGAAAATAGGGCTGGAGGTGTAGCTCAGAGGTAGAATGCCCCTGGGTTCAATTCCCAGTACCGCAAAAAAAAAAGATAAACAAAATAAAAAATAAAATAGGGCTGGGGGTGTAGTTCAGAAGTAGAATGCCCCTGGGTTCAATCCCCAGTACTGCAAAAAAAAAAAAGAACTTAATGAAGGAGGCATTATTTGGCAAGCAATATCAAACATATTTATAAGGAGAAAATACTTTAGAAGGCGATGAGAGATTCAGTATGGAACTTAATCCTAGTCTAAATTCAGATGATGAAATGGAATCCATCACCTGGGAAAGTTGCCAAGGGAAGAGCAGTCCAGGAGAAAATATCTGTCTAAAATTTCGAGGTAAGTGTGACACTATACCATTAAAAAAGAGAAGAAATCCTTTAAGTACAGAGGGAAAGGAATTATGATGAAAAATAAGCTTCTGATTCAGAGAGAGATTATATCAAGACTGCTATGCAGTCTTGAAACACATTTATTTACAGTAGTACCAACCTGCCCACACAGGTGTATTGTTTTCCCAGTAGCCTAGTTAAAACAGATACAATAAAAAATAAGCAGTAAACGGGCTCAAACAGTCACCAATTTAGTTCCCCATGCAAATGCTGGGAAACAAATTACGTTTGCATTGAAGCAAAATTAGGTCTGTGTGACGTTTTTAGACTGTGCAGACGTTTTTAGACTTGCATTACTGCAGATGTGAGCTTGCATTACTGCAGGGCTAATCCTGTGCTTCTCAGAATTCTCTTGGTCCCTAATTACTGTGCATTTGTGTCTTCAAAAAGAAAGTGACTTAATTCATTGGATTTATGCCTTATGAAAATTTAAGCAAATGAAAATAGCAGAAAAAACGCAATAAGGTCATTTTGCTTCTATACATACTGAGTACAAAATGCTTTGGATTTTAATAGGAACTAGAGTCATGTAAGTATCACACATGAATAAATTTGAATAGGTGCTATAATTTGAACTCTTAAAGTAAGAATGATGGTGTGTTACTAAGTTTTTCATGTATAAAAACACTCTTCAAACCATGTCCAAAGTAGCAAGCCAGCTGGTATTCTGCTCATTTTGAAAAAAGTGCATATTTGCTCACGGTGTGTTCAGGAGTTGCAATCAGGAAGTATTTTCATTCTTTATGATATTATCTGTTTTATAAATTCTTGAGCCCAGAAACCTAGGGACTATGATGGAGCCATTCATAGCATTTTATATAATTATACTCATAATATTTTTGATAACTATGCCTATAGGATAATATAATAGGAAAATACTGTATAATTTTAGATGATGTGAGTAGTATTCATTTTATATTAGCTTTGGAGTTAGGATACTGTAACAAATAAAGCCAAGCTTAGATGCAATAGTTAAGAAAACATAAGAAAACATCAACAATATTTTTCCCACACACATAAAAAATATTCAATGACCTTTATTATAAAAATAAGGATATGAACTATGCCATGGTGCATGCCTGTAATCTGAGTATTTGGGAGGTTGAGACAGGAGAATCGTAGGTTTTAGGCCAGAGCACAGTAATAGTGAGACCCTGTTTCAAAATAAATAATGAAACGCTGGGGTTGTAGCTCAGAGATAGAGCACCCCTGGGTTCAATCAGCAGTGCACATGCGCATGCACACACACACACACACACACACACACACACACACACACACACATTCAAAAATACCCACACACACAATGTAAAAAGAAAAAAGAATGATTTAAACAAATAAAGTTGATGTAATCAGTGAATGATTCAAAGGTGTCAGGCTTATTGTAGTGTTTGACATATAATGGACATTCAATAAGAGATAGCTGGAGAATTAGAGAATGTTCATTAGTGTTCAATGCATAATACTACAAAATGTGCACGTTTCTAATTAGTTTGTAGTTGATTCTATACATCAGTTATTCTTTTTCATTTTTCACTCCATTGTGAAGTATGACTTCCACAATAGTTTTTTAAAATTTATACAAATTATATATTATACATTTAAAACATCCACAAAAGTGAGAGTTAGAAATGAATGACATGAAATTAATAGTTATGAAAGTTCTAATATTATATGTCTGTGCACAGATTTGGGACACCATATATTGGATTGAAATTATAGGAGGGAAATAAAAATGCGTGCTGTAAGTGCCAAGATAGCTAGCTACCAGCAGTGTTGACCATAAAATTCTAGCAGAGAGTACAGAAAAAGGCAAAAATGATAAAATTTTAAGGCAAAGCTGAGATAAAAGAAATGGAGAAAAGACAGCCAATTTAGAAGGACAAATCAGAATTGTGAACATTTATATTAATATGTCTAGCAGGATATAGAATTAAGCAAAGGGGTTTAGTTGAAAGAAAACAGAGTCCTGGAAAACAATAATTTTTAAGATATAGGTAAAAGAAGATATTTCAAAATACATTTTGTTAAGGAAAGCAAAGGAGGAAAAATTTTCAGGAATTTTTTATGAAGTTGTTACTTTGTAAATTATGAATTTATAAATTGTGAAGTGACTTTTCTAAATATAATGATTATAATGTTGGTAACAACTGAATTTAAAAAATGTTATAAAAGCACACACACATATTACTCAGCTGCTTATAAATGTACATTTTGTTTTGGTTTGTTTTTGGTAGTACTGGGATTGAACCCAGGACCATTCTACTTCTGAGCTATACCACCAGCCCTTTTATTTTTTTATTTTTGTCTTGAAACAGGGTGTCACTTGTTTGCTGACAGTCTTGCTAGGTTGCTGAGGCTGATTTCAAATCTGAAATCCTCTTGTCCCAGCCTCCCAAATACACAGATTATAAGCATGCACCACCATACCCAGTTTAAATGCACGATTATATGATGAATTTTTAACATACTTAAGTTGTTAGGGATTGAATTTAGTTTGGCATGATTTTAAAACTATTTTCCTTTTCAGGCCACATGTTCAATGACTAAGCCTCAAGTTACTGAATAGCTATTATATAAGAGTATCTATTAGAAAAGTTTATCTGTTGTGAAATAAAATAGTTTTTTTTTCTAAGTAACCTAGATTAGAAAATAATTTCTATACAACCATGTACATTTGTGTTTATGTGTGTGTAGCCTTCACTACACTGTAATTACAAAACATTAATTTCATTTCTATTTTCATTTTGTAGATAATTAAATTGAGAATTTAAATATTATATCAAAATTTCTTTATTTAAGTCTTTCAACATTCTGTGTCCTATTTCTTGACAGAAGGTATATTTTTCTGGAGTTTTCTTTTTTGTTGTTGTTGTTGTTAATGAGGAAAAGCTACATTTAAGCAAAACATATAAATTATAGATGCCATAAATCAGTTAATCTGCATCTGGTTCAAAGTGGTAAAGGAAAAGGAAAGAAAAATTGGAATGTTGTAATTCAAGTAAATAAATAATGAGGCTTGTGTTTCAGTCTGCATTCTCACTGCTGCAACCCAAAATAACTGACCACCACAACATACAGAATGGAAGATTTATTTGCTCACAGTTCTAGAGATCTCAATCTATGTTAGGCTGGAGGGAGCCTGCGGAGCTCAGGGCATGGTGGCAGGAAGCAGAGATAGCACAAGAGGAGGAAGATATATATATATATATATATATATATATATATATATATATACTGTCCCCAAGGCCATACCCCAGGGACCCCTCCTCAATAACCAAGCCCCAACTCCAACATGGCTGCCTTGTCTACCACAGATCCAACATGGCTGCCTTGTGAAGTCTGGTGACATTCTAAATCTAAATGATAATACCTTGATTACTCACTAAATGCAGAGTATAATTGAGTCACTCTTTTAAGGACTAGCATTTTAATTATTCTTATGTATCTTATATTTGTTTTTCTCTACCTAGTGACTACATTTTATCAAAACACTCTATTTCACGTTCAACATGGTGACAAGGTGCCTAGATTATTAACATATCAGGTTATGCTCTAAGGAATTAGAGATTGTTTTGCAATACTAAAAACTTGCTTTAAAAAGTACTATCTCAGCAAGTTTGCCTTTATAGAGAGGGTGAAAATATTACTGTTAAATAGAGAATGACATTATAATAGCATTAAACATTTAGCAACATGATTATTTCCTTACAGCAAACAGATCTTTCTTTTTTTTTTTTTCTTTGCGGTACCGGAGATTGAACCCAGGGGCGTTTTACCTCCGAGCTACACCCTCGGACCTATTTTTTTATCCTTTATTTTGAAACCGGGTCTCACGAAGTTGCGGAGAGCCTCACTAAGTAGAGAGAGAGAGAGAGAGAGAGAGAGAGAGAGAGCTGAGGCTGGCCACAAACCCAGATCCTCTGGTCTCGGCCTCCCAAAGTACTGGGATTACAAGCGTGCACCACCACGCCCGGTGGATCTTTCTTTATAAAATAAATTTTTATATAAATTATAACTTTCTTTATGCTTTCTTTTCTTTCCACCCACATTAATTTGGAGTATGATCTTGAGATTCTTAATCCTTTCCTTAAATTAAATGGAGCTTCTTTTCTATTGTTTATACCTTGTAGCTTTGATTAAAAAATTGTCATCTGTTAAAATAATGACCTTTCCTTGAATGTTTTAAATACTTTTATTGTTTCATTATAGTCTCACATCATAATGTAATTCATAGAGATAGTGATATACATGCAACACAGAACTTGGTGGTGGGTCACTGAAATTTATATAGCTAAAATACATGAAAAATAGTCTATATGACTCACTGTCAAAAACACTATGGGAGTTTAAATTAATTTCCCAATTTAAGGTATGTATTCATGCTTTCTAAAATTTATTTTTTAGCAATATTAAATGTCACAAAAGTGATAGAATTTCCTACCTCTTAACATCTGCTATAGAAGAAATTATCTCTCATTGAGATTGTGAATGAATGATTTTAAGTCTCATGAAATGTGATGGAAGTCCATATTTTTGAGGATATGAATGTCAAGAAAACAGTGGCTACAGTGGACAATGTTCCTGGTCTGTACAGGACCAAAGATGACTTTTCATATAATCATGTGAAATGTAGAGCCAGAAATATAAAATTAAAAAAAATTGTTTGCTGTATTTCCAATTCATCTGTTACTACAACACTTATTCAATATTGTTTTGAAGGCCAAAACATCACTATAGGATTTGGGATATTGATTCTAAATAGGAAGAATAGCTCTATTTGCAATGCAATTTATGTAAAAGGGAAAAATACTTTTATAGAAATAAACTCAAGATGACTCTTCCTTCTTAAATTTCTTAGGGAAATTAAAGAGGTTAATGTACCTCCCAAAATAAAATACTTAGGAATAAACCTAACCCAGGATGTAAAATACCGCTTTAAGGAAAATTACAAAACATTGAAAAAAGAAATTGAAGAAAATCTTAGAAGATGGAAAGACCTCCCATGATCTTGGATAGGTAGAATAAATATCATCAAAATGGCCGTTCTTCCCAAAGTGATGTACACATTTAATGCAATACCCATTCTATTACAAAGGTCCTTCTTCACAGACATAGAAAAATCTGTCCTTAATTTCATTTGGAACAACAGAAAACCCAAAATAGCCAAAGTGGTTCTCAGCAACAAGAACCATGCAGGAGGCATCACAACACCTGACTTCAAACTATACTACAGAGCCATAGTAATACAAACAGCATGGTACTGGCACAAAAGCAGACACATAGACCAATTGAGCAGAATAGAAGACTCAGAAACAAATCTGCACACTTACAGCCAATTGATTTTTGACAAAGGAGCCAAAAACATACACTGGGAAAAATAGAGCCTCTTCAACAAATGGTGTTGGCAAAACTGGTTAACCACATGCAGAAAAATGGAAATAAACTGCAATTTCTCACCCTTCACAGGAGCCAATTCAAGATGGATCAAACACCTGGAAATTAGACCAGAGACCTTGCAGCTACTTAAAGAGGGCATAGGTCCAATTCTTCAACACATAGGCACAGGTAAAGACTTCCTCAACAAGATCCCAAAGGCACAAGATGTTTAAAAGAGAATCAATATGTGGGATTGCATTAAACTGAAGAGCGACTGTGCAGCAAAAGAAGCTATCAGGAACCTCAACAGAGAGCTGACAGAATGGGAGAAGGTTTTTTTCAGCTACTCCTCTGATAGAGGACTCATATCTAAAATATACAGAGAACTCAAGAAACTCACCACTAAAAAAAACAAACAACCCAATCAAAACATGGGCAAGTGAACTAAATAGGCACTTCACGAAAGAAATACAAATGGTCAATAAATGTATGAAAAGATGTTTAACATCATTAGCAATCAGAGAGATGCAAATCAAAACTACCCTGAGATTTCACCTAACCCCAATTAGAATGGCAAT
>PVJS01029212.1:0-24941 GCA_004027185.1 Glis glis
TGTGTTTACTAGGGATTGAATCCAGGGGCATTCTACCTCTCAGCTACACCCCCAGCCCTATTTTATTTTTTATGTTAAAACAGGGTCCCACTAAGCTGCAGAGGGCCTCGTTAAGTTGCTGAGGCTGGCTTCGAACCTGCGATCCTCGTGTCTCAACCTCCCAAGTACTGGGATTACAAGTGTGCACCACCACGTCTGGCAGAAATTTTTATAATAAAAAATAAAACAAGCTGGGTGTGGTGGCCCACGCTTGTAATCCCAGTACTTGGGAGACTGAGACTGGAGGATCCGGGTTCGCAGCCAGCCTCAGCTACTTAGTGAGGCCCTCCACAACTTAGTGAGACCCTGTTTCAAAATAAAGAATAAAAAGTTAGGGATGGGGGTGTAGCTTGGAGGTAGAATGCCCCTGGGTTCAATCCCCAGTACGGTGAAAAAAAATTTAAATAAATAAATAAATAAATGAAAGAAGGAAAGATAAGGAGTGGAGAGATTTCATATATACATATATATTCTATGTTATGCCAGCTGTCAAGCAGGATCTTGGGCTACAGGTCTTTAGGGAATGATGGTGGGGAGCAGAGAGCCAAAGGTCAGAGCCACACAGGCAGCTGGGCAGGGCCAGGACATGGGCCATATCCAGCCACGCCCCCAGGGACTCACCTCCAAACATGGCCACCTCCAGAACATAGCACAAGGCCTGGGGGCCATTTTAAATCCAAACTATAACACAGAAAAAGCAGTTGAGACACAGAGAAGGCAAGTGAGTTCTGCAACGTAAAACAGCCAAGTCCTAACAGAGATGGTTGCTGAACAGAGCTTCCCTGACACCCGGGGCAGTTCCCTTCCATCACTCCACATGCTCAAAGCCAGGACATTCATGTAGGAGAAGCAGTACGGGTACGACTAATTTCTTCTCTTGTTTGGGAAAATCCTTGTGGCAGATCTAAGACATTAGAAGATCGTGAGACCTTTGATGACAAACGGTTTTCATTTGTGGGAGGCAGCGTTGTTTATCTCGCGTTTGGGGAGGAAATACCTGCTCTCCCTTGTATGTTCACGGCATTACATAAAAGGCAGACAGGGGGTAACCTCCTTTCTACACTCCACTCTGCCATTTGGCACCAAAAGCTTGTTCTGCTTTCCAAAGAGTGTAGTAACCGTGGCAGCGATACCCAGGGCTGTGGCACGGTGTGCCGGGACAGCAACTGTAAAACCCGTCTCCAGGTCCAAATGTATTCAAGTTGTCTCTTTCCCACACATACAAAGTGAGCAAAGCTTTCATTATTCATCAAATGGGGAAATTAAGCGCCGCAATTATCTGTCTATTGCCCCAGGACAGGCTGGGCACCGTTTAATCAGACATTGCTATGTGAAGCTGCAGACTGCGCCTGACCAGAAGCAGACATTAAAGAGGGTTACTTAATAATAATAAAAAAAAATCTTCCAGGTCTTCAGAGACAGGGTTAGTTTCCCTGAGAACTTCTGAACCTTAGAACTCAGCTGGAGTTTAGGGGGAGGGAGGAAGATCTGAGAAGGTGATAACTGGGCCTGGGACCAAAACGCCAAGTACAACAAAGCTAAGGTAAATCGCAATCTCTCCCATCACCACATTGGCAGGGCCCGGCCTTCCTTTTCTTGGGAGTGGTGTTCCCTGGGAGCACCCAAAGGGCTCTTGTATTTATGTTGATGATTGGTCTGAAATCCTCCAGCCTCGGAGCCAGCTGGCAGACCTCAGAGAGGCCCGCGTGTTGCAGAGGGCAGAAACGGGCAGCACTGGCTACAGCTCAAACGCAGCCCTGCAGGCCACTCTGCTAATCTCTGGAAGAGTCCTGGGGCAGGGGGACAATCCTCCCTCCCTGGAGGGGCCTCCACCAACCCCTGCCCAAATCCTCAAGGGTTCTGAGTTTCTGTGAGCCAAACTCAAAAGTCACATCGATTTTTTTCCCTATTTAATTGCCATTTATTTATCAAATGAGCTTCCAAGACAAGGGGTCTGTGGGTGGGGGTGCTAAAGAGATTGGGGGTTCTGGATCCAATGGGGTTAAGGTTCCTTGTACCCTTGAGCACCCAGGTTTAGTTGACCTGGGTGCCCACAGGCAGAAGGACTGGCTGGAGCGGCGGGTGGGGGCCCTTCCTCCCTCCTGCCCCAGGGGGAGGCTTGAAGGGAGACAGCATGTCCCATTTACCCCGACCCTGGCCACTGAGGGCCCGGGTGCTCACCCCAGTCACTTTCCAGAGCCCCACCGTCCCCAGGGGCTGGAAAATGGATTTTTCACCGATTTCCTGTCCCCAGTCTCCCTCTTCCCCACTTTCCTGTCCTTCCACGCGGAGGCTTGCGGACACTCCGCTTGCAGGGGACACCTGGCGGGCTCCCTAATGTGAGCCCTTCTCAAAGTACAGGAGGGAAACATGATTGCCGGGCAGCCACGCCCCACTGCCCACAATCTGCATTCACACAAAGGCAGGGGACACGGGGTCTGAGGCACTGACCATGGCCCTATGCTGCTGCCAACTACAAGAGAGGACACATCGAGATAGCGATGTGGTTAAGGCAGACTCCCCGTGGAGAGGTCTCCTGGCGTGAGAATGTGGCCCCTGAGCTCCTGCAAGCCTCCTGTTTCACAGACAGAAGCTCAGCCTCGCCCAGGGTTGACAGAGGCCAGCCTCCCACAGCCAGCAAAGAGGCCAGCCCAGTTGTGGTTCCTGAAGGTGGCAACTGTGCAAGGGAGCCGGGGTGTGGGGCAGCACTCCGGTGAGGCTCGCAAAGCTTCCGGGACATGGTGAAACACTCGGTAGGGGAATGTGAGAGGCTTTCCAGCAGGAGCCCCAAACAGGAGCAGCGGGACCTGTGGCGATGGGGGGGGGGGCATCTAGCCCCCAGGCCGCTGTCCCCTGCCTATTAGGAGAACTCAGGGGCTGACGCCTGGAGGGCTGGTCCCTTGGCTGCTCTGGTGCCCAGGACAGTGACCCCAGTCTGCAGCCAGCCCTGGCCAGCCCACAAAGGCGGCATCCCAAGACTGCTAGGGCACAAGGTGGACACAAGGCGGACGGCTAGACGGCCCTCGGCTGGGCCAGGGCCAGGAGCACTGCGGAGGAGCAGCGAGGCACCCGGCGATCCCTCCGGGGCGGGTCCCTCGGAGGCGTCCCGGGAACCCAGGCCCCCGGACACTCATCTCAGCAGAACTCCAGCCCCAGCCCCAGGCGTCAGAGAAATGTTCCCAGAAGGCGGACTCGAGGTTGCAGAGGCCTGTGGCTGACGCTAGGGGGCAGGCCGGGGTGGCGGGGCTGTAGCCCGGAGCAGGGAGCCGCCCAGACCAGCCGGGGGGTCTGACCCAGCGCGGGCGCGGAGACGACACTCGGGGGCGGAGCCCGGGGCTGCGCGTCCCGCACGCCCGCCCCCAGCTGTCCCCGTTCCCCGTCCCCAACCTGGTGCAGACCTGGGCACGGGCCAGCTCGGCGACTGGGGCCAGGAAGGGGCACCACCCGCCCCGCGCCGTGCCCGACGGCCTCGCCCCGCGGCCCGGGCCTCCATCCCCGCTGTGTGCCCGGCGTGGGACGCGCGGGGCACCTCCCGCACCCCGCGCCCTTTGCAAGCACAGCGGCCCCGCTCTGACCCACTTTCCCTCCCGCCGCCCCAGCCCCAGGCCGAGAATAAACGTGGCCGCCGCCAAGCAGGTGCGAGCCGGCGGGCGGGGCGCACCCACCTCCGCCCTGCACCCGCCTGCGCCCTGCACCCACCTCCGCCCTGCACCCGCTCCGCCCTGCACCCGCTCCGCCCCAGGCTCCCCCACCGCTTCCGGGGCCGGCACCCGGGCGCCGCGTGCGGGAAGAGGAGGGCCGGGGTGGGGGCGGCAGCCCGCGAGGAGGCAGGGCCCGGGAGACGGAGGAGGGGGAAGCAGGGGAGAGGGCGGGCGGCGGAGGGGCCGGCAGAGGGGCAGGGGAAGGAGGAGGGAGGCCGCGCCCCTGCCTGTTTCCTGGGCGGAGGCCAGCTGGGGAGGAAATGTTGACAGGGGTGCAGTGCACATCCGCCTCCCAGGCCTAGGGGTGCCAGGGCTCAGGCTGCACTAACCCACTGTCCCCAGCCCTCCATACCCGACCTCCGCCTTCTTTTTGCAGGCCCCAGGGCCAGCGAGGCGGTTCCCACTGAGCCGGGTTAATGGAGCCTGGACTTTGCCCGAGGCGTGGGCATTTTTAGATGAGACCACTTGGGCACCAAATGACCGCTGCTACTTGCGCGACTTCTGTCCCCACCGACAAGTGGGGCGATGCGGAGAGGGGGGATGGCCACTGCTGAAGGTCCTGGCCTGGTACTGGGAAGCGCGGCCCTATGGCCACCTTCCTGGTCCCTAGGTCCCTTCAGGCCCCTCGGGGAGTTCTCACCGACTGGCATGAGATCTGGGAAATTCACCTGTCCCGGGGCAGGGGCTGTGCCTGCTGGGTCCTTGTCATCTATTACTTACCTGCCTGCATGTGTTAATACTGGTTAAAGGAAGTTAACTCAGAAATAGATCCATCGCAAGAGGGCATCGTACTGACCCCCTTCTTCCTACTCACCCCTGTAGAATATGTATATGTGTAAAGTTCTGGGCACATACCGGCAAGCAGGGATGCATATTAACAAGCTTTGTACAGAAAAGGGGTCAGGACATCATAAAAGCTCATAGTAGCGAGTGTTCAATGCTGGGCCCTTGGTCTAAGCACTTGACCTATATTAACTTGCTCAATCCACCCAAAACTCTTGAAGGCCCGTGACTGTAATCATTCCCAGTTTTCAGACAAGGACCCTGAGGCACAGAGAGGTTAAGACACCCCCTCAGGATCACACTGCGGTTTGAACTCAACTCCAGAGCCATCGGTTAACAACTAGGCTCCCCACTTCTGTGTGCATATTGTTCTGTGCATTGTTTTGCCACTAAGAATATGTTATTTTTTGCAACCGTGGAAAGCTTCCTAGAGGACGAACTGGTAGGTTATGCACATTTGAGATTTTTATAGATATTAACAACCCCCCCCAAACAGTGGGGGCCTTGCCCCAGCCTGCTGGTCCAAGCTCCACATTTGACCCCACCCCTACAAACGAGTACCCTTGGTCCCCTGGAAATGAGCAAGGTGACATTTGGGCAGAGAACTCCAGGGTCCTGCGTTTCCAGAACTGGGGTTCGAAGAAGGTGATGCTACTAGTATAGCCTGGCCTTGTCCTGCTGGGCCATCAAGTCCCCAGGTGACCAAGGTATCCCTGCAAGTCTGCTTCTACCATTGACCTGTAGTGACCCCTTGACCCTTGCTCATTTTTCCAAGCCTTTTCCCCAAACATCTTCAAAATCCGCCGAGCACCCTCCACAATAAAATCCTTTTTTTATGTTTTATTAAGTTCAGAGTCCTCCTATCTGATCATACAATTGATTTTTCTTGACCTTTTCACTTTTGCAATCTGATAGGGAAAGGAAAAAGTATTTCGTGGGTTGCATTTACGTTTGCTTTCGACTAGGGAGGTGGGGGTGGAGACTGCTTACTACAAATAAAATTCGTTTTCTCTTTCTTCTGGGATTACAGATCTGGAGCTAGGCAGATGCTGCTGAGCTGGACTACATTTCCCAGGCTGCCTTGCAGCCAGGGCTTGTCCTCAAGAAAAAGTCCTCATCAACAGACTTGCAAAAGGATCCACTCTGTACTGGGCCTGGGAGGAGTGGGTGTATCCACTCCAAGTGGCCCAAAATCGGCTTTGGCAGCAGCACAGCTGTGCCGAAGCAGTACACTCGGGGAGGGCTTGAGACACAAGACTTTTCAAAATGACTTTTACCCTTCTCAAACATTCCGTGTCACTTTGTGGGTTTATGTAGCCCAACATTTTGGAAAGTATTACAAATGAGGAATAGTATTCTTTATCTTGTGAAAACAGATGCTTCTTGGTTGACAGTGGGGTTAGGTCCCAATACACCCATCATAGGTTGAGAATATCTTAAGTCGAAAACGCACCTGACAGACCTAGCTCTAATGAACATCCTAGCTTAGCCACACAGCGCACCGTGGAGGGTCAGCTATGTCCCCTGGTGATGGCGGGGCTGACAGAAATGAGGCTGGCTGGCACTGCCCTGCGTCATGAGAGGAACATACTGAATATTGCTCACCTTGAAAAAGGTCAAAATCCAAAGTGTTGGTTTCTACTGCATGTGGGTCATTTTTAATTTATTTTTATTTTTTTGCGGTACTGGGGATTGAAGCCAGGGGCATTCTACCTCCAAGCTTCACCCTCAGCCCTATTTTTTATTCTTTATTTTGAAACAGGGTCTAGCTAAGTTGCGGAGGTCTCACTAAGTAGCTGAGGCTGGACGCGAACCTGTATCCTCTGGTCTCAGCCTCCCAAGTACTGGGATCACAAGCGTGCGCCACCATGCCCGGAAACATGTGTGTCATTTTGCCACCACTGAAAAGTTGGCAAGCTGTAAGTCCAACCATCATTAAGTCAGGCTCATGCATATCTGAATATCTCTGACTGGTTCTGTTTCTCTAGGGAACCTAAGACAGAAGAAGACCTGGTGGTTCCAGCCTCTGTTACTGGGCTTCTTTGTTATAGCTGCTGAGCCTCACCCTGACTCATTCAGAAGTCGTTTGGTTTCTGTGTGTAGCCGCTTCTATTTTGGCATCTGACCTTTAAGATTCTTTGACTTCTTTGTATAACTTCCCAGGAATTTTCTGTAGTAGGTGTATTGGCCTTTGACTCTAAGATGCATTGCAGATATTTCCCTGTTGTCAGTCATTTGTCTCTTCATTTTGTTTGTGATGGCTTTCATCTTAGAGAACATATTAGTTACAGCTCTTGAAGCTTGTGACAGCAAGCCAACTCAACCCAGGATTGAAACAGGGCCTCGCCAAGTTGCTGAGGCTGGCTTTGAACCTGCCATCCTCCTGTCTCAGCCTCCCAAGTACTGGGATTGCAGGCATGCACCAACACGCCTGGCATGCGGGGCAGTTCTTGAACACAAATAAACCTTTCTTCCGATGGGGACTGTCCAGCAACCTGGGCACCACCGCATGCTTACTTAGGGTCGTGGAGATGGGGAAGGAGGTGAAGGGCAGAAAGTCTCCATGGGGCCTGGGGTTGGGCACTGTGTCTCTCGTCTTGGTTGGTAGTTTCCTGACAGTTACCTGGGCAGGGCCAGTGTCTGTCCTGGAGGCTCTTCTGGAAGATTTCTGTCTTCAAATGTTAATGCTACACTCTAACTTTATCCTGGGGGCAAACAGGACATGTTCTCAGCGTCTTGGATAGCCCTTTAAGTAACTAGTAACCAGGTCCATGACCCATTCCTTCTATGCCGGCACCCCTCTCTTTTCCAGACTTGAGTAGTTTTAAGATGACCTCCCAGTTGTACAACATTGTGGGCTGCTTAGCTCTGTAGAGTTCTACAATAATCTGATCTCACCTGCTTTATGTTCTAGAAATTCTCCAATGCTCTGGTCTACTGGTCTTCTAATTTTCCAATGCTCTGGTCTTCTAATTTTCCAGGACTTCCGAGCATTTGTTTTTATATTTAGTCTTCTGCTTCAGAGGAAGGGGGTAGGGTGGGTAGGAGACGTACCTGAAGGTGTTTAATCAGCCATCTTGAACCCAGTGGGAAAATGGTTGAAGGATGGGGTGGCGGAGCTCAGGTAGGGAAGGGACCCAGTGCAGGGGCAGACCTTCCCCCAAGGCAGGGCTGCTGGGAGGAGCACACGGGGGCGGGGGGGGGCACGCACCTGTGAGCAGGTGGAGATTGTCTCTGTGGCTGCTTTCCAGGAGCTCAGCCCGGGGTGGAACCCCAAAGGGGGAGCACACACAGAAGGTCGTAGCAGATGTCCCCTCTCTTCGGGCTTAATTTAGTTGGGGGGAGTTAAGCCACGGGGGGCATAATTGCTAGGAGAACAGAACATGATGCCCACACTGTATTCCAATCCAGGCGACTTTGGGAAAAGTGTGCCTCATGTCTCCTGGGCACTGGGCCAAACATGAAGAGGGAGGGTGCCAGGAAGCGTCCCCAGAGAAGGACAAGGGCCATCAGGACCCATGCTGGAGGATGCTGTGAGGCGCTATGGGCTTGGGGAACACTGCTCTTCCCCCCGCCTTGGGCCTGGCCAGTTGATAACATCGATCCGTCACGGTCACCGTCTCATGAAAAGCAGACAGAACCCTTTAAAGATGCTGCCCGACAGCAGCAGGCGGCCTGGGGTGACCAGGGAACAAATCGGGGGAAGGAGACTTAGGTCTCCTTACATTTTCTTTAAAAGGAAATACTTCCCTCCTGAAGCAGGGGGCCGAGTGTGTGCCTTGGCGCAGGCACAAAACCAAAGCGAACCCTCAGCTGCTTCTCGGGAAAGTCTGGCCACACCCTCCGGACATGGGAAAGGCTTTCTTCTCTATTTCAAATGACCCCGTTTCGCCTTTTTTAGATGCAGATGTTTATTTGGTCTGACTTTGAAATACTTCAATGCAGCTGAAATAATTTAAGACAGCCCTGTAAGAAATGACCACTTCCTGACCTTCTAACATGCGAACGCTGTGCAGGGGGCCATGGAGGGGATCTGCAAGACACCTGAGGAGCAGGACCAGTCCCCCTTCACCGGGTGTCTGTGACCGTAGGGACAGTGTAGGCACCGAGCACAGGACCTCAGTGTGGCTGTGCAGTGGGACACCTCTGCTGGGCATTGGAGACAATTGAGCGGGACCTGATTTATGCCAATCAGCAGCTCCGGGACAGAGAGCCAGGAACCACGGGGCTCACCTTTGAGAGGTCAGCTTGTGCTCTAAGCTGGAGGTCCAGGGTGTGCAGAAATCTGTGATGGAGAAATAACCTTCTGCAAAGCATTGTGGGGGCTGAGTTAGTAAAAGTAGTCATCCCAAGCCCGGGAGCTGTGGTGCACACCTGTAGTCCCAGAATTTGGGAGGTTGAGACAGGAGGATCGCAGATTCAAAGCCAGCCTCAGCAACTTAGCAAGACCCTCAGCATCTTAATGAGGCCCTGTTTTGAAATAAAAAATAAAATAGGGTTGTGGGTGTAGCTCAGCAGTTGAACACCTCTGGGTACAATCCCCAGTACCAACCTCCATATGCACAGGGGGCTGGTTCCAGGACCCTGCAGGTACCAGAATTGAGGCTGCTTGAGCCCCTAATATAAAATGGCTGTTATACTGTATTTGTGGGGGGAGGGGACTGGGGATACTCCATTGTTTAGGGAACAATGACAAGAAAAAAAGTCTGTACATGCAATTTTTTCCTGAATATTTTCCATCCACAGTTGGTTGAATCCATGGGTGTGAAAGCTGAGAATAGGGAGGGCCGGCTGTACCTAGAAAATACAGCTGGAAATGAGCGTGGGTGCATGCAACTTGGCAGTGGGTGGGCCTGCCCCCCCATGTACTGAGTGGTACTCACTGATTTGAGGACTAGTGTGGGTCTTGGGGACTCTCTGTCTATGTCAGGGACTGCTGTATTTTATAGATGAGTGAACTAAGCATGGAAGTTTGAGGTCAGAACTGGAGCCTGAGCCGGAGAGGTACCCCAGATGGTAAAGGCACTGGCTGCTCCCTGGAGGCCGGGCCGCCGATCGCACCCTCTCTCAGCTCTCCACGTCCAGGCATCAGCAGGTGCGTTCTTGCCCCGCACTGTGGTGGCGTCGCCCGTGCTGGCCGCAGGGGTGTGCCTAGGGCTTCTCCTGGCTTGGCTTTGGAAATGGAGACCACGTTCCCTGCCTGCCTCCCCCGTGCGCTGGGCCTGGTCTCAGCAGTGGACCTGCGGGGGGAGCGCCTGGGCTTTGTCCTCTGCTCCTGCAGCGCCTGCCTCCTGTCTTGGCTTCTTTGCGTTCTCTCTTGGGATGCCTTCCCTCCCTAGAACCTGGTTTGTTGGTGCTCAGGCATTTCTACCCCAGACTAAGCGAGGCCCCTACCAGGTGCCATGATGTCCACCCTCCCCGGCACACACGGTGGGTCCGTTTGCTGAGCATCAGCCTCCCAGCCTGGTCCCATGGCAGGTCCTGGCATAAAACAACCACTCATGCCTTAATGGTGGTATCTTACAGGGAAGGATGGAGAAAGCTGAGCTGGCAAGACCTGGGCACAGGAAGCTGGAGGGGCCTCCTTGCCTACTGCGCTCTGTGCTGGGCCTTTCTTCAGCCTCTACGGGCAGCCGGAAGCTGGGACAGATCTGCCAGGGATGGGAGGGGTGGGGCTGTATGTGGGAACAGCTCCATCTTGGGGCACTGTGGCCTGACCATGGGGTGCAAAGTTGATGGCTGTACCATCATGAGGATACCTTTTAATAGAGACTGCTGGCTCACTCTGGTGCCCGAAATGGGCTGTCTACTATTGGAGGCCCACCCTGCATTCAGGAGAGGGACTGCTGGGGCTGGGAGCGGGGGCAGCTTCTTGCTGGTCTGGCTGGCCTGTCACGAGGCCATAGTGGTCAGATGGACATTCACAGCAGACGCATGTGGGAATTTAGAGGGAGAGGAAGGAGTCATCTTAACCTGCAGGGAAAGATGCCTTGCTCAATATATAGTTCTGGACAGCTGGAAAAAAAAAATGAGTGCCCACCTCTTACCATGACCAAAATAACTTCCAGAGAGATCCAGATGGGTCAAAGATTTAAATGAGAAAAAGATGGAAACCATAAAAATACTGAAAGAAAACGATTTTAAAAATTTATAATCTTAGAGGGGAGGATGCACTTTTTGATTATGTTACAAAATCCTGAGGCCATAAATAGCACAATTGATTTATTCCACCAGATAAGAGCCAGCTATTTCTGCATGGCAGAAAACCACCCTGATTCAAGTTAAGAGACAAATGGTAAACAGAAAAAAAAATTATAGCACGTTCCTAAGAAGGAATTGCCATGTAGTCATTAAAAAGAAGAAGGGATATTGATGCCAACGATATGAGAATAGTATCATATGCATAATAATATATGCAACTGTGTCACAGGCAAAAGGCTGCTCTAAATCAACAAGAAAGAAATCCAACCACTGAACTGGAAAATGGGCAACAGATAGAAATCCTTCCCAGGCAAGGAAAATGCTTCTAAACTTCTGAAAATATGCGTACTCTCATTACAGTAAGAAAAATACAAATTGAAACATCAGTGAGAGCTTACTGTCCACCTATCAGATCCCAAAGTTCCACACTTCGATCGCTGCTGTGCCAAGTGTTATAGTTTGGATCTCGAATGTCCCCCAAAGGCCCATGTGTTGAAGGCTTAGTCCCTGGCCCGTGGGACTGTTGGGAGATGGCGGAGCCTTTAAGAGGTGGGGCCTACTGGGAGGAAGTTAGGCATTGGGGGCATGCCCTTGGAGGGGATACTGGGCCAATCCCTTCTCTCCCTTCTTCTTTGCTTCCAGGCAGCCATGAGGTGAGCAGTTTCCTCTGCCACACTCTCCCACCATGATGCGCTGCTTCGCCACAGGCCCAAAGCAACAGGGACAAGTGATCATGGACTAAAACCTCCAACACTATGCGCCAAAATAACCTTTTCCTTTCTTTATTGTTGCTCGTCTCAGGTGTTTTGTTACAGTAATGGAAAGCTAACCAGTGAGTGAGCTGGAGGGACAAGTTCTAGGAGGGAAACTGGGCATCTCTGTCAGCATGACAAATGTATGTGTTCTGGCCCTGCTAGCCTGCTTTAAGACTTCATCCTATAAGTACGCTCATATATCTGCATGAGGATGCTGGTCATGGAGGCTCATTGAGATATTATTTTTGAGCTGGGCATGGTGGTGCATGCCTGTAATCCCAGTACTCTTGGGAGGCTGAGACAGGAGGATAGTTTCAGCAAGTAGTGAGACTCTCATCAGTCTGGTGAGACTCTATTTCAAAATAAAACAGGGCTGAGGGTGTAGCTCAGAGGTGGAATGCCCCTGGGTTCAATCCCCAGTAGTATACACACACACACACACACACAGAAATATTATTTTTGGTTATATAAGAATGGAAACAATTTGAATACTGCTGACAGTAATATTAATTAAATAAATCACATTGCATCTGTAGGATGGAATTACTATGCAGACATTAAAAAAATAATAAGGTATATTTAGGTCTATGGTATGGAGCAATCTTCAAAGTATATTATTTTATGAAAAAGAGGAAGCTAGCCGGGTGTGGTGGCGCATACTTGTAATCCCAGTACTTAGGAGGCTGAGACAGGAGGATCACAGGTTTGTGGCCAGCCTCAGCTACTTAGTGAGGCCCTCTGCAACCTAGTGAGGCCCTGTTTCAAAATAAAGAATAAATATTAGGGCTGGGGGTGTAGCTTGGAGGTAGAATGCCCCTGGGTTCAATCCCCAGTACCAACCCCCCAAAAACAAACAAACAAAACCATGGAAATCAACACCACATGTTTCCTCTGGTATTATACACTGAATGTTTGTTTGCCCCCAAAACTCATGTGTAGAAATCCTCACCCACTCTATTAACCAGCTTCTTCATTACTGTGACCAAAGTACCTGACAAGAACAACTTACAGAAGGAAAGGTTTATTTGATTCATGGTTGTGGGGGCCTGTCCATGGTGGTCTGGTTCCAAGGCAGAAGCACCGTGGGCACAGGACATGACAGAGGGCAGATGTTCAGCTCATGGCAAATGACAAGCAGAGAGAGCCAGAGAGTGGGAGGAAGGGAACAGGGGCAGATACAGCCCCCAAGGCCACACCCCCAGTGACCTACATTCTCCAGTCCTGCCCCTTCTGCCACAGTTACCACCCAGTAAATCCATTCAAATTATGAATCCATCAGTGGGTAGAGCCCTCGGGGTGCAACGATTTCACCTCTGAACATTGCAGCATTGCCCGAGGTTTGGGGGGACATTTCAGATCCAGACCATAATATGCCCCCATGTGATGCTATTAGGAGGTGGGGTCTTTGGGAGGTAATTAGGCCACCAGGATGGAGACCCCACGATGGGGTTAGTGCCCTTGTAAAAGGGAGCCTGAGTCCTGTCTTGCTCTCTCCCCCATCTGAGGACAAAGTAAGAAGGTGGATGCGGGTCCTCACGGAACCTGACCCTGCTGAAGCCTTGATCTAGGACCCTCTAGAGCCCAAGATGACTAAGACATCAAGGGGAGGGGCTGGGGATTGAGATGGGGGACTAAACTCCCTTGTCCCCTCCTTCATTTGCATGTTTCCATGTGAATGTTTCTTTAGACAGTCAGAGCCATGCCCTTGGGAAACCACAGTCACCTCCCCTCGCACCTTCCGTGTGGCTGTCTGGGCGTGGGCCAGCCCTGCAGCTCCCTGGGTAGAGTCCACACCACCAGCCCTGGAAGGGCCACCCAGGACATAGCCAGAGCCCCAGCAGGAAGGTGCAGCCCCACTGAGGTCTGCCAGGGGCAGCGAGGCCGGGCTGCCCGGGATGGATCAACTAATGTTCTCACTCCTCCCTTGCATGAGCACTTTGCTGGGCATTGCCATGCTCCAGCAGTGCTCCACTGTGGGCAGAGGCCAGCAGGCAGGGCTCCGTGCCTCGGGCTGGTGGTGCACTCAGGAGCCGTCAGTCTACACTGTCCTGACGTCCGCTTTGGAGCGGAGTGTGAGTGGAGTTCACGCGTCACCTATGTTGTCTATGCCCGTTCGTCCAAGGCAGGCCTCAGTGGTCTCAGGCCCCCTCCCTTAGAGGTCCAGCCCCCCTCCACTTCCGTTCCCCTGGGTGGGAGAGAAAGGACCCTGAGGTCCTTAGAGATTGGGGAAAGTGTGAAGCCTGGTGTGGTGGCGCTCGCCTGTAATCCCAGTACTTGGGAGGCTGAGACAGGAGGATCTCAGGTTTGAGGACAGCCTCAGCAACCTAGTGAGACTCTCAGCAACCTAGCAAGACCCTGTTTTAGAACAAAAAATAAAAATGGCTGGGGGTGTAGCTCAGAGGTAGAATGCCCCTGGTTTCAGTTCCCAATATCACCAAAAAGAAAGAAAGAAGAAAGGAAGAAAGGAAGAGAGAAAGAAAGAAAGAAAGAAAGAAAGAAAGAGAGAGAGAGAGAAAGGAAGAGAGAGAGAAAGGAAGAGAGAGAAAGAGAGAGAGAATGTAACTAGCAGATGCTTTTTCCTAACATATAATGTACAGTTAAATGCATCATTTGCTTTAAAATGTTTGACAATGTCCTGGTTATTATTCAAAACACCCAAGCTTACTGGCTTCCCTAAAATCCAGCTGGATTATGCTCCATCCCCATTACCTAATCTACGAAGGGCAGAGCCATGGAGACCAAGTGACCATGTCCACGCGTCTGACTGTGCAGTCTGTGATCTGGCCAGGCCCTGGGCCAGGATTCAAGCCCAGACAGCCCTAGGCAGGGGAGGAGGTGGATGGCTCACAGCAGCAGGCCTGGTCCCTCTGCTGTTCATGTCCCGGTCACCTAGCTGCCCTCTACCGGGAGCCTGTGGCAACAGAAGAAAACCCCAGTTTCTCTTGGAAGGTTAAACCCCCTGCCGCACGGAGCAACTCACCTGCCCTTGTATGGTGCACACCCACATCTTTATCACGCCGGGAATTATTCCTGCTAAGGGCAGACATGATTCGGAAGGTGAGTTCAAAGCAACTTGACAAGTTGGTGGGCAGATGGTATATGGTACAGAGGCTGCTCCTCCTCCTTTCAAACTGCTATCCGCCGTACACGGCCCAGCTGCCACCTGATACTCTTATAATTGCTATTTTGCGTCAGGGCACCTCTCCCTCTGTGGGTGTGCAGCGAGGGTTGAGCAGGTCCTCGGGGAGACCGAGTACATCCCTCCCTCCCAAGGAGCCAAGCAGGTACTGGTGACTGGGTCGTGCACCAGTTGGCAGAGGCTCAGAGCATGCGCAGGGACGGCCTTCCCTGGCTCTGCATGCGCACGCGCATATCACATCATCACTGTGTTGAGCTCCTCTTCCTGGGCCTGTGTGGGCGAATCAGAACCCACCCTGGGGGTGCAGAGCTTGCCCAAGGGGCTGCCCCGTGACTGCCATCTCGAGAATGAGGTCCCCACCCAGTTCACCTCTTCCCCACAGCAGCCCCAGGAGGTGGGAACTGCTATCATCCATGTTTTCCTGATGGGTAGACTCAGCTGTGAAAGAGGTGACCGACAGGAGGAAGGTGGGACCCAAGGACTTCAGGGGCAGGGAAGAGTCACGTGCATCTGCTGCGTGCAATCCAGAGGCCTGGTGACTAGAGGCAGCTGGCACAACAGGATGAAGGCAGAGGGGTTGATCCACACTCTGTCCCATTGCGCTCCCCAGACACACCTGGAAGTTTATTCTTTGGAGAAATCAGAGACCAGCAGTGGCTCTGGGCTCAGGGGTCCCCAGGGATAGCAGAAGGCAGGGGTGGGATTCTGGACTGAACAGGGGTTGAGGTCTAAGAAGAAAGACTTAACGCATCAACAAGAGTCATTCAAGCCCCTTCCCTCACTCAACTTGCAGAAAGTTGGCATCCTCAGGCAGGGCACCTGTCTCTAGAGGAGAGACTTGAATATGCTCCCATAGGAAGGTCACTCACCAGTCTAAAACCATCCTCTGTCAACAGTAACTCTTCAAAGAATGCTGGAATGCTGTACTCTTGAATATGCACAGATTGTCAATGACCCACATCGAATGGGTAGGTAAAGCTGACTTCATAGAGCAAAACAAACAACAAACAGAAAAAGACATGTGGAGAATTAGAGAGAAGGAAGCCAAAGACACGTTTAAAATGAAGCTCATTCACTCATATTCTCTGGTTGTTGAGAGGGGATATTGTGTCCAAGAATGGCTGAGGAAGGGGCAATCAAATCACAAGTGAGGGGACATCTAATAGACAGAAGACAGAGTCAAGGAAATTTCTAGAAAAAAGGCAAAGAGATCAATAATAAGAGATAAAGGACAACCAGCGTATCCTACTAATGGAGTTATGAAAGAATGGAGAAAAACAACAGGGAGACATTCCCAGCGACATAATATAAGAAAATTACTAAGTAATGGAAGGCTACACATGGAAAGAGCGTGTTAAAAACCCACCACAGTGGGTTTTTAAAATGCCACACACCAAGATGTATCATTGTGAAATCTGAAGGTATAAAGAGAAAATGCTACAATGTGGAGGTTAGGGGTGTGGGAGTATAACACCCACACACAGGGTTAAGGGTTAAAATGACATCAAACTTCACAATATCAGTACTGGAAGACAGAAGATGATGGGACAGTGCCTTTGAAATGTCGATGGGTAATCATTTCCAACTTGAGTTTCAATAGCTAGACAAATTATCTTCCAAGTATGAAGTAGTAGAAATGTATCTCTAGGCATGCAACATATTTAGAATTTTTTTTTCCTTCGGTGTATCTTTTCTTAAGAGATACTAGAGGATGTGCTCCAGCAAAACAAGCAAGTAAACCAAGGAAGAGAGGACCTGCGGTACAGGAGGCAGGACATGCCACCCAACAGAGAGGACATGGGGAGCCCAGGAGGGAGGCTACCAGGGAAGGGAGAACTGTTAGATAATATGATGTGTTAGAAACAGATGATAGGTGCTTAACAGAAATATGGAAGCATCCAGGAAGAGTTAGGACATTGAAAACTAAGGGAACGATAAGAGGAAACATAGAGCTCTGGTGCTGGGGCTCGGAGTAGATTACGAGAAAGGATCATATTCATCACACATTATCTGACTCTCCAAAGAATATGATTTCATTGTCCTAGAAATGTAAACACTGACTATTAGTTTAGCCAAAAATTATGGTTTGCTAGGCATGGTGGTGCACGCTTGTCATCCCAGTACTTGGGAGGCTGAAACTGGAGGATTGCGGGTTCACGGCCAGCCTCAGCGACTTAGTGAGGCCCTCTGCAACTTAGTGAGACCCCATTTCAAAATAAAGAATAAAAAAAAATAGGACTGGGGTGTAACTCAGAGGTCGAATGCCCCTGGGTTCAATCCCCAGCACTGCAAATAAATAAATAAATAAATAAATAAATAAATAAATAAATAAAATAATGATTTGAGAATCTATCAGGATGATTGAAAGTGGAACGTGAAAACACGGTGAGTTGTAACTGTTAAATATTCCACCATGGTAATGAAAAGTCAGCAACTTATATCGAAATATAGTAAGTAAAAATAGCTACATATCCTTATCTTTTCAGAAGCAAATAAAAAAGGGAAAGTCATGTTGCCTGGGAGTAGGACTACAGAATGAGCGACCGGCACACAGCCACATTGCACTGTGAGCCTAAATGATTTGGACCACGCACTCTGTGTGTGAATCACTTTTCTAAAAATAAAAAAATAACTGGAAAAGGAAAGGAAGCTCCCACAAGTGCTCGCTGCAGCTTCTAGTGTGTGGCAGAGCAGGCTGTGGGGACAGGAGCAGCAGTGTTTAGCTGCAGGGGGGACCCCGGACCTAGGTATTTAATAAATGGGAGAAGTCTCTGATGGATACCCTGGAGGCAGAAATCCTAGGTCCCCCTCTTTCTTGGTTTACTTGCTTGTTTTGCTGGAGCACACCCTTCAGCAGCTCCTAAGAAAAGAGACACAGAGCCAGTGGGAGCCCGTTCATTCTTCTGCAGGAACTCTGATCCAATTACAGCAGCTGGATTGGTTTGTGGGATAGGGCCTCCAAAGGAATACCAGCCACAGGTGCTGGCACGCACAGAAGGATCCTACCTAGGGAAGAAAGATTCTCCTTAGTTTGGAGAAAGTAAATCGGGGCGTGGCTCTCTTGAGGTGGGATTGGGAGGGTGGAAAGGACAGGAGGTTGGGTGAGGAATGCACCTGTCTTAGGAACCCAGACTGAGCCAATATGGAAGAGGAAGAGAACAGGTCGAGTTTCCATCTCAGGCCAGGGACAGAGCTATGAGGCTCCCTGGCTTCTGAGGCTATCTGGCATCGTGTCCCTGTGGCCCTGCCCTTTCCTCTGTCTTGGTGTCCCCACTGGGCAAGGGCCAGAGGGCTGGTCTGCAGGGGAGGGTGTAAGTGAGACCCAGAGAGGTGGGAAGCAGAAAAGGAAGTTAGATTGCTAGAAGCGACTCAGCAGAGCTGGGGGGAAGGCATTTAGTCCACTTTTTGGTCACTGTGACCAAAATACCTGACATGAACAACACAGAGGAGGAAAAGTTTATTTGGTTCAAGGTTTCAGAGGTACAGTTCATAGTTGGCCGGCTCCAAGGCAGACATCATGGTGGCACAGGGAGGTGGAAGAAAGCTGAGCTCAACTCAATGGTGGCCGGAAGCAGAGAGAACAACAAGAAGCAATCAGGGACAGATATCGTCCCCAAGGCCACACCCTAAGTGACCTACCTCCCCCAGCCATGTCCCACCTGCCTAAGTTACCACCCAGTGAATCCACTGAAATTATTAACCCTTCGGTGGATTTATCCACTGATGAAGTTATGGCCCTGAGTCCATCATTTCACCTCTGAAAAACTATTGCATTGGGGGAATGCTTCCCACACAAGAGCCTTTGGGGGGACATTCCAAACCCAAGCCATATCTGTGGTGTATCGATATCTATTACTGTGCAACAAATCACCCCCCAATTTAACAGAAAACAAACAACAGACACGTATCCCTCACCCAGTCTCTGAGCGTCAGAACCATGTTCTCTGGGAGAAGCGTGGTTGGTTTTTCTGGGTCTCGAGGACTCTCCTGGGGTTGTAGGTCAGCCGTTGACCAGGGCTCTTAAAAGACTGGACTAGGGCTAGAGGACGTGCCCTCAAGCTCATTCATGTGACTGCTGGCCAGAGCCCTGACTTCCTCGCCACGCGGGCATCTCCAAATGTCTGCCCACAGCATGGCTCCTCCCAGAGCAAGCAGTCCCCAGAGGCAGAGAGTGCGACCAAGACGGAAGCCACAGTGCCCGACTCCAGTGTGCGTCTTGACAGTCCTCCCAAGGTCCGTGTGGCACAGGTTTGGTCACTGGATTGCCGTATCAGGGGACAGGAGAAACTTAAGGAGGGGAGGCCTAGTGGGAGGTTTTTTAGTCACTGGGTGTATGCCCTTGGAGGGGACACTGGGACTGACCCCTGATTCTTTCTCTCTCTGTCACTTCCCATCCATGAAGTACACTCTGCCACAATGCACCACCATGGGCCCAAAGCACGGGGGCCGCCTGATCATGGACCAAAACTTCCAAACCTGTGAACCATCTCAGGTATGTGTTACAGTGGCCGGAAGCTGAGACACTTCTGCCGTATTCTCCCAGTCCCAAGTACGGTGTGGGGGCATTCGTGTGTTTGTGTGTGTGTGTGTGTGTGTGTGTGTGTGTGTGTTACTGGGATTAGGCCCAGGGGCATTTCACCTCTGGGCTACACCCCCAGCTCTTTTTATATTTTATTTTGAAACTGTTACTGCACGCTGACCTCAAACCTGTGATCCTCCTATCTCAGCCTCTTAAGTACCAGGATTATTATTATTATTATTATTATTATTGTACTGGGGATTTAACCCAGGGGCATTCTACCTCAGAGTTATACCCACAGTCCTTTTTTATTTTTATTTTGAAACAGGGTCTCACTAGGTTGCTAATGGTCTGGCTAAGTTGCTAAGGCTGTTCTCCAACATGCAATCCTCCTGTCTCAGCCTCCCAAATAATGGTATTACAGGTGTGCACCACCAGGTCCAGCTTTTTTTTTATTATTATTTTAAAACAGGGTCTCAAGCCAGGCATGGTGGCGCACGCTTGTAATCCCAGTACTTTGGGAGGCAGAGACCGGAGGATCTGGGTTCGCGGCCAGCCTCAGCTCTCTCTCTCTCTCTCTCTCTCTCTCTCTCTCTCCCTGTTTTTCTCTCTCTCTCTCTCTACTGAGTGAGGCCCTCCGCAACTTCGTGAGACCCGGTTTCAAAATAAAGTATAAAAAATAGGGCCAGGAGTGTAGCGCGGAGGTAGAACGCCCCTGGGTTCAATCCCTGGTACCGCAAACAAAAAAAATTAAAAATAAATAAATAAATAAAACAGGGTCTCACTAAGTTGCTGAGTCTGGTCTCTAACCTGCAATCCTCCTATCTCAACCTCCCAAGTACTGAGATTACAGGCATGCCCCACTGCACCCAGCAGTGTGGACAGATTCTACACAAGGGTGTGAGGCTGGGAGGTAGATCCCTGGAGACCATCTTCCATGTCTGATAAGGGGAGGCTCACCAGCTGCATGCCTACTGTGTGACAGACTCTGTGCTTCGGCTGTGGCTGTGACAAGTCTTGAAGAGACACCGCTCCCAAGTCTCTTGATTGTCAGTGCAACTCTAGTCCCCCTGTCGGCACCCCACCCCAACCCAGCTTTAGAAATAGAACCATTGGCTCAGGTCTGCTCCACCCTTTCCAGTCTTCCTAGCTCATCCCCATCTCCATTATTAGACTCTCATGATATCTCTGTATGTTGGGTTTGTTTGTTTATTTATTTATTTATTTATTTGTTTGTTTATAGTACTGGGGATTGAACTCAGGGGCATTCTACCTCCGAGCTACACCCCCAGTCCTATTTTGATTTTTATTTTGAAACAGGGTCTCGCAAGGTTGATGAGAGTCTCACTAAGTTGCTGAGGCTGTCCTCGAACCTGCGATCCTCCTGTCTCAGCCTCCCAAGTACTGGGATTACAGGTGTGCACCATCATACCCGGCTAGGACTGTCTTATTAATTGCACTCAGATGGTAAAACGGAAGTCCCAGAGACAGGCTGGGTACTGGGCAACAACTTGACCTGTGGCAGTGAGCCGGTGAGGGCCGAGGAGAGAGCCGGAGGCCCCAGAGTTCTGTAGATACCCACCTCGGATAGTGGCTTTACCCTTCGCTCCTGCCTTTCACGGATGTCCCCACTGTAAGCACTGGGGACGTGCCAGGAATAGAAAAGCTCAGCCCCTTCCCCAGGGAGCTTCTGGGACAGAGGATGGGACGGGCATCATCCCAAGTATGTCACAGATAAATATATAATCACAAATGAAAAACACTGATAGGAAAGGGAGAGCGGAGTGAAGTGGGATTGCAGGGAGCTTGGCTCGGGGCCAGGAAGCGCCTCTGGGGAGGAGGAGGGCCGCAGGGTAATTCCTGCCTGTCACCCGGCTCAGGGAACAAAGAGACCCGACCTCCCATTTATCTCCAGGCTAATATGAGCTTTTTCTTCACACACGTTGTTAATACTTAAAAGTCAAGAGTAAAAACAATGGAGCCCCCAAACTAAAAAAAAAAAACAAAACAAAACAAAATTAAAGACAACCTTTGGGGCTGGATTCTGCACCAGGCAAGGTGTCTTCTGATAGGCACGGTAGAATCACCCAGAAACAAGCGTCTAATTATAGCCGTGCCATCTGCGGACCTAAAATAAGGATGATTATCAACACTATCTTTCAGGTTTTTCACTAAGTCAGAACAATTTGCTAAAAATAATCGGGACTGTATCCGCAACGCCCCCAAACAACGTGTGTTTTCTAGTCTCCGTGGTTTGCCAGCTTCATGCGGGCCGAGGCCGAGGGCGGCACCGAGCCCAGCCGGCACCCGCCACACCTTTTGTTGGCTGGTTTTCATCCTGAACCATCCCTGGGGCAGCGGAAGATGGGTGGGGTGGGGGTCAAGGTTGGATTCCAGCCCTCCATGGAAGGCCAAGCTGGCGGCAGGTTGGGCACAAGGCCTGGACCAAACAAAGCCGGGTGCGTTTTCTAAGCGCTTCCAGGGGCTCTGGGGCCCGTGGCCAGGTCTCCAGCTCCCGGAGTCCTGCTGGGCCTAGTGAACCCGGGTCATAGCGTGGGACCCTAGCATGAGGGGCCAAAATGCCGAAGCCAAATGCCAGCTTGCTCATGCGCCATGAGGAGGTTCCTTCTAGACCTGAAAGCTCAGGTCCCCCATACAGAGCACCCCTTCCTCAGCTCCAAATCGCAGTGATGTCCACAGGGTCACAAAGAGGCCCAGTGAGTGTGGGGACTGAGCTCAGAAATGAGCGAGGGCGACATTTCATCCTGTTCATGGGGCCGCGGTTGCCCTGGGTAGAACCTTTGCGTGAATTGTAGAGAAGGGGACGTAATGTCACCTGGCCCAGGACATGCACAGGACGTCAGGGCCCACTTACATCCTGGACAAGAGCAGAGAGTGCACAACCTGCACCACCGTTCACGGCCCCTGTGGTGAACACCGTTCATGCCCCTCTCACTGCACCAAGAGCCTCTTTCCTAAACCTCAAGCGCGGGCCCTCCCCCACCCCACTGAGCACCTTTCAACACTGCCCTTCGGATTTCTTTAGGGCATTAGGCAGTGGTGATTAATGTTGATTAATAAGTTTTTAAGTCAATGGTTTTCAAACTGTGTCCTGGGGCTGCCCAGGGTTTCCAGGAGTTCAAAGCTGATTGAGAAAGAAGACTGGGCAGAGAGAGTTCTGGGCCCCTGCTCCTGCCTCAGCCTGCTTCGACTGCCGTAAGTGACAATATCAGAAATGTTCATCGCGATATAGAGACAGAGAAAAAATAATAGGAAACCCGTGGTGGCATCCTTACTGCAAGAATATCGGATAGCCAGGATGCAGAGCCGAGCTGGGAAAATGGCCAAGAACTGAGGGAGCCGCGGAGCGGGAACCATGCTCAGGCCACGCCACCAGAGCCGGCCGGTGAGGACACTGCTGCCAATTGACCCGCGCCCCCTCTGTGTGGGGATTCCGGCCACCCTCTATGGCCATGTTCTCACTGAGACCAAGCGCCACTCAGCAGTGTCTTAGAGCATGGGCCCAAGTTTTATATCCCTCTCTGAGCCCTGTCAGGATGGACAGACAGACAGGTGAGGAAGGATGGCCTCCCTACTTTGCCTTCTCCCACCAAACTCCCAGCATGAGGCATTCCTGCCAGTGTACGGGTCGTGGTCAGCTGAGAGGCACGCAGGAGGGGGACTCTGGCTGCTCCCTCGGATCTGCCATCAAAGAACATACACATGGGCAATGTGGGTGCTTTAGAATATGGCTCCCCTGGGGACATTTTCTCTTCTGTAGGATTATCCCAAACATCATCCACAGGAGTGAAGCCCTGTTGGGATGTGGGACTCTAGAGGGGATTGGGAAGAGGCCACCCCCTTCTCAGCGCCCCTGGAAGAAGCCCACGGGGGTGGGGTGGGCTGCTTGCCCTGTCTGACTTGAGGCCGGTCCTGCCCCGTGGCCCATCTGCAGTTGGAATATGGAGCGCATGCTCACACTGCCCAGCTGCTTCCAGCAGGGGCTCCGAGCATGCTTCCTTTTGAGGCTTCCAAATCCACTCTCTTTGCTTTGAGTTACACATTAAATCAGCTGGGTATCTCCATGTTTTGGAACCTGGGACTGGAGCTCTTTACCTGGTCCATACACACTTCTCAAACATGTGTGTTTCTCAAACATGTGGCCTCCTGCCGGGCAATATGGTCACAGCAGCTGATCATCGAACCCTGTGCTTCCTGGCATCCATGGTGACAATGGAAACCCACTGTATCAGTCAGTTCTCTGACTCCTGTGACCCAAGATACCTGATGACCACAACTTAGAGGGAGGAAGATTTATTGGCTCTTAGTTCTAGAGGTTTCAGGCCATGTTAGGTCAGGTCACAGCTGGCATGGTGGTGGGAAGCAAAGAGAGAGAGCAAGGGGAGGAGATGAGGGACACATATAATCCCCAAGGCCACACCCCAGTGACCTACCTCCTCCATCCACACCCTACCTGCTACAGTACCACCCAATAAATCCATCAATCCCTCCATGGATTTATCCACTGATGAGACTAGAACCCTCATCAGCCAGTCAATTCACCTCTGAACATGTTTGCATTAACCCATGAGCTCTCCCAGGGGACATTCTATAGCCAAACTGTAACACCAAGTGACTTATTACCCAGTTAATCAGAAGAGATGTATTTTGTTGGTAGACATACTCGTTGCCTAGGGCTTCCATAACAACATAGCACAGGAATTTGTTTTTGTATCGTTCTGGGGACTAGAAGTTTGAGATGGAGTTGTCAACAGGGTCAGTTCCTCTGAGACCTTTCTCCCTGGCCTCCAGATGGCCGCCCTCTTGCTACCGGTCCACACACTCTCCTCTGTGCCTGTGGCATCCCTCCACGTGTCTGATCTTGCTGTGTTAGTCAGCCTTCCATCACTATAACAAATCCCTGAGATAAATTAACATATAAAGAAAAAAGGTTGCCGGGTGTGTGGTGGTAATCCCAGTACTTTGGGAGGCTGAGACCGGAGGATCTGGGTTCGCGGCCAGCCTCAGTTATTTAATGAAGCCCTCCACAACTTAGTGAGACCCTGTTTCAAAATAAAGAATAAAAAATCGGGCTGGGGGTGTAGCTTGGAGGTAGAATGCCCCTGGGTTCAATCCCCAGTACCGCAAAAAAAAAAAGGTTATTTTGGCTCACAGTTTCAGAGTTTTCAGGCCATGGTCAGTTGGGCCCATTGCTTCTGGGCCTGTGATGATGTGGCACATCGCAGAGGAAGCTGTGATGGAGGCTGCCTGTTTATCTCAAGGCTAGAAATGAGAGAGAGAAAGGAAGGGGAGGGTCCAGCATCTAGAAGACTCCCACGAGACCCCACCTCTTAAATTGCCACTTCCTCCAATAGGGACCAGCCCTGGAACCTCGGGATGAGCTCCGCCCTTTCCTATAGGACTCCAGTCATACAGGATCAGGACTCGCCTACACCTTATTTTAACTTAACCCCTCTTCAGAGGCCTCATCTACAAATACAGTCACATGCTCAGGTCCTGGGGAGTCGACATGTGAATGGGGGCGGGCACAATTCAACCCTAACAATGTGAAATTCATGTCCTGATACAAGGAACGGCGATGAGCAGTTTGTCTGTCTACCTTTCTTGGCTCTGCCTGCGTGTTTACTGCAGCCTGCCGCTGGCTTGGCCCTTGAGAGCAATCCAGGCTTCAACAGCATCATCTCCCCGTCTACACGACCTCGTTGCTTAGCCAAGGTTGAACACGGTGTGGCTTTATTCTCAGTAGGATGTGTGGGACAGATAGGTCTTTCTTTTTTTTTTTT
>PVJS01029213.1:0-24937 GCA_004027185.1 Glis glis
GCCCTGTCCTGCTGGCCCTGTCCCGCTCACTTGGCTCACAGGGACGGGTTCTTTTGGTGAGCCAGGCACATGTCAGTGCTTCTAATCTTCTCAATGGAAGCTTTGCACAACCGAGCCTCTTCCCTGTCCTGAATTCAGTGAGGTGTTCTAGAAGGTCCTGGGAGGGAGAGCAGGGCGTCGCAGGCTGGGAGGCGCCTTGCTGAGGCCTGTGTGCACGTTCACGCGTGTGCACGTGTGTGGGCCTGTGTGCACGCGCGGGTTTGGGATGGGGGTGTGGGGAACAGGCAACATGACAGGTGGCGTTGGCGTTCCTGGGCTCCAAGTGGCTTTGCCATTCCTATTCGTCCCTCCTGGGGGGTCCTGTGGGCAAACTCCAAGAAAGCAGCGGGCGGGGAGGCAGCAGATTTCTGACGGCAAAAATAGCCTGCTTTGGAGTTCAGTAGGGACTGATTAAACCAGTAAATGAGAAAAACCCCAAACAAACATCTCCAAGCAAAGTAGATGTATTTGAGACTGGAGGGGAGGAGGCCCCTGCTCGGGGGATGGCGAGGGCTCTGTGGACCCTGGAGGGACGCAATGCCCCCTAGACATTGTCTCTGGCCTTGTATCAGCCCCGGAGGAGCAGAGAAGTAGGAGCCAACAATGTCAAGGTGAACCCAGAGGAGCCATGTTCTGTGTTAGGTGTCAATCAAGAGTGCCAGTTCTAGCCGGACGTGGTGGTGCACACCTGTAATTCCAGTACATGGGAGGCTGAGACAGGAGGATCACAGGTTGGAGACCAGCCTCAGCAATTAAGCAAAACCCTCAGCAACTTAGAGAGACCCTATTTCAAAACAAAGCAATGAAAAGGGCTGGGGGCGTAGCTACGTGATAGAATGCCCCTGGGTTCAATTTCTAGTACCACGCACACACAATGCCAGTTCTGAGCCTGAGGGCTACCCTATGTGCCCAGGGAGGAAGAGGGCTGTTGTCCTGAGGCAGGAGATGGGATGGGAGCCTGCAAGTGTGAGGTAGGAGAGAACCTGGTGGGATACATCAGGGAGGACTTCCTAGGGGAGGGTCATTCTAGAACACTTGAACATGGACTTGAGCCAATTAGCAACTCTTCCCCAATCTTTTTGTGTGTGTGTGTGTGTGGTACTGGGGATTGAACCCAGAGGTGTTCTACCTCTGAGCTACACCCCCCCCCGCCCTTTCTATTTTTGTTTTGAAGCAGGATCTCACTAAGTTGTTGAGGGCCTCCCTAAATTGCTGAGGGCCTCGCTAAGTCGCTGAGGCTGGCCTCCACCCTGTGATCTTCCTTGGGAATTCAAATGCTTTCTCAGAGAAAGGGAGACAAGCTGGGGGAGGTGGCTTCTCGTGGGTCACAGCTGCCCCGCCAGGCCGGCTCATCAAAACCACTGGTGAGGGATGGGGAGACAGTGGAGATCCGGTGCCTGCTGGGGGTGCTCACATTCTTTCCCTATGCATGGAGGCCATACCGCTTGTGTCTTGATGCTGAGAACTGTAAGGGGGACAGGAAAGAGGAGGGGGAGGGGATGGGGAAGGTGGCTGAGCCTGACCCTCTGGGACTGAGGCAAGAGGTGGCTTATGAACAGCACTGTGGACATGTTGGGGGGGGGGGCTTTAGCCTTCTTCAAAGCTTGCCTCTCAGTCCTGGGGACCCTCTGGAGCTGAGGGGTGGAGGGGTGAGGCCTGGGGTTGGCAGGGCTGACTGGGGAGGCTCAGAGCAGGAAGCCTTGGGGCTCATATCTTTTCTCTCAGAAGCAGAGGTGGGGGGGTCCTCTGCTAAGAAGTCAGGAAAGGTCAAAGGCCGGGGAGCCAACAAAGGACAAGACAGCTGACAGAGCAAACAGGCCAAACAGGAAACACCCTCCTGGCTGGTGAACCTGACTCTCTGTCCCCTTGAGGCCCCTGAGGCCTGCAATAGCCAGGGCAGGGACGAGGCACACTCAGAGCCCCAGCCCTGCAGAATCCCCAGCACAGAACCCCATCTCTCCTCTCCCCCAGCTGGGAGGACAGAGGAGGCAAGTGAGGGCCCCTGCCCCTTCCCTGCTTGGCACCTCGGAGCCAGGCCCGGCGCAAGGCCGACTCAGAGGGCACAGCCGTGCTGCAGGTGAGGCGGGCGCTGAGGATCAGCAGCTGACTTCGCGTCACCGTGCAGCAGCCGCTGCTCTCCTGACTCTAGTGCCCGGCCCAGCTGTGTTTGCGCTTCCAGACTCCTACCGGGCAGAGCCAGGAAGAAACTTAGTTCCAACACCTCATCTTCCAGCTGGGGACACTGAGGTCTCCAGGGTTAAGACTCGGGCCATACAGAGGGTTGAGGCTGAGGGAGGCCAGCCAGAGGGGCAGAGGGCAGCCTGGGGGTCGTGAACCGGCCCCTCCTGGACACCACCTAGGGCCGGGGCCGGGCCCCATTGCCCTCAGCTCCCCACGCCCCACTCATCCCCAGACAAGCCCCACCTTCTTCTGTGGACACATTTCAACCTCACCAAATCAGCTAATTATTGACAGTTGGTGAAGAGGAGATTTCACTTTTTCCTCCTGTTAAACTGCTCCTAATTAGTTCCCTGTCACCACGCTGGCTCGCCCGCCCGCCGCCGCCCGTTCGGTGCCTCATTAACCTTTTGCTCCTCTCCTGCCGCCTGCCAACGAGATGAAGACAAAAACAGATTGTCGAACAATGGCTCCGGCTTGTACATGCAGCCCCGTTCCCCAGCCCCCGAGCTCCCATGGGAGCAGTGGGGGAAAGACAGGGGGCTGGGGTGGGGGGACAGCCCGAGAGGAATCAGGGAAGGGAGAAAGTGGCACAAAGAATGATAGAGGCAGAAGCAGAGGCGGGGACGAGGAGGGGACCTTGGCCAAGGCTCTGCTTCTTGCTCCTGAGAGACATGCGGTTCATTAAAGGGGATTGGAAGCTCTCCCAGGTAGGGAACACCGGCTGTCAGAGCTGGAGGGACACTCATCATTGCCCAGTCAAGTGTCTCGTGGCAGCCAAGCCCATGCACCCAGACTGGACCCTGGACATCTCCCTCGAGGGACCTGAGGCACAGTGTATGTGGGGCTGGGGAAGAGGGACAGAGGTGACCACATCTGCCTGGAACTCAGAGTCCTAATCTCCAGAGAGGGCAAAGCCAGAAAGCCACCGCAAATCCACGAATCGGGTCCCACCAGGACTAGGGGGATCCCACCACCTTCCTTCCCTAAAGTGGCCCCCGGCAAGTGCCAGCTCAGCCCTCTGCTTCATTTTAGTCATGGACCCCACTCTCCCCCCACACTTCTTACACCACCAGGATGGAGGTTCTTGGAAACCAGGAGCCATTATAGGACCATCCCAGTTCCAAGAAGGGAAAGTACCCCAGCCCGCATGGGGACTGTAGGGTAGGGAATAGATTTGGGGTGCTGATGGGCCCGCTCATGCCTGACCAAGAGGACCTTGGCAATGCCCCACTGTGGCCTTAACCTCCAGGTCATGGGGCCCACCAGGGAAGACTGCAAGTTCCCTTCATGGGCAGCGGGATTGGGGCCCAGCAGGGCAGCCAGACTCTGTCCCCCAGTTCTCACACCCAAGTCCTAAGGAGGCTCCTGGCCCCCTGTGGGCCCTCTAGACTCCCTTCCCACCCCCTCCTCAGATCTGGGTCAGAAAACAGACACAGTCCAGAAGGTCCCTGTGAAAATGGACACGGATTCCCTGTGAAGGGTTGGAGGCCTGGGAGAGGACACCAGAAAGTTCCTACTGATACATTAGCAGTGATCGTCCGGGGTACACGCTTGGCCTCCTCTTTTTATGGTGAGGTGTGGACAGACTGGGGAAAGTCACAGAATCCTTCTGCCTAGATACCAAGATGGCCCCTTCATTACCAATGTGCATCTCCGCATCAGTTTCCTCATTTGTAAACCAGAAATACTGGTGCCTACCTTGTAGGATTGTCATGTTGTGGACCTCCAAGTCCCCCACCATGGCCAACCAGGCCCCTCTGCTCACTGGACCCTGGGATCCCACGGAGGCCCACCTTGGACATTCCTTCCTCGGTACCGCTCTCCCGCCACCCCGAGCTCCATCTCACAGAACACCCAGAGAGTGAAACTTTCTTTGCTGATCTCCTATAGTTGCTCATCCCTGAGATCATTTCTCTGAACAAAGAGAGAAAACTGCCATTTTGCCAAGTCTCATCAGCTCCTGCCAGTCCCCCTGCCATAGCGCAGTCTGCACAGAGCCCCCTCCTCCTTGAAATGCCCTCGTTCCCGGCTTGCAGGAATCTACTGCACCTGGGTTCTCGCCCTGCCTCAAGCTGCTCCTTCCTTTCTTGGTGGTGTTTCCTCCTTTCACAGTGACCTCACCCCTTCCTTGGCTTTACTTTCCCCCTATGCACCAAAGGCTCCATATCTCTAGCCAAATCCCTTCCCAGAGCTGCAGGTGCATGCATCTATCTGTCTAGGTAACATCCCTTGATGTTCAATTATACTTTGGACTTGAAGGGCATTAAAGAGGACTTAGGCATGCAGAGTTTCCAGCCTGCTGCCTGGTCTAGTAGATATTCGGTAAATGTAGCTATTACTATTATTATTGTTATTTGCAATTTGACCCTCAGTACCATTGTAATAGACAGAAATACTAATTTGAAAAGAGCAGACAAAACTCTTTCCCAGGCATTGAAGGGGAGATTGAAGTTCTTTCCTCAACCTCTGGGCTTGTAGGTTGGAAATCATCGCAATCACTACAGGCCAGCCATTCTAGGAACCAGTTCCTAAACTTGATCTCCAAGTCCCCTAATTAATTAATTAGTGTTTCAGAGATTACTTCTGTTGACAGCCTTGGTGGCTTTTTGGCAAGGTTGGGTCAGCCAAGCAAGTCCAGACTTATTATGGCAAATCCCACTGGCTTCTGGGATGTGAAAGGTGATCCCTGTACGGCAGAAGAAGCACCTCGTTAGAATTAATTGGGAGAAAGCCGGGCGTGGTGGCACACGCTTGTAATCCCAGTACTTTGGGAGGCGGAGACCGGAGGATCCGGGTTCGCGGCCAGCCTCAGCTCTCTCTCTCTCTCCCTGTCTCTGTCTCTCTGTCTCTGTCTCTCTCTCTCTCTCTCTCTCTCTCTCTCTACTTAGTGAGACCCTCCGCAACTTCGTGAGACCCGGTTTCAAAATAAAGTATAAAAAATAGGGCCGGGGGTGTAGCGCAGAGGTAGAACGCCCCTGTGTTCAATCCCCGGTACCGCAAAAAAAAAAAAAAAAATAAGAATTAATTGGGAGAACAAATAGGGGGGATGAGGTCCTCTCAGGCACTGGCTGATGGCCTTGGTGCCATAGGTCACAGATGGACCTCGAAACATCCCATAATGCCCAGGTGGCCTGATCCAGCAGGGGTCGATGCCACCTTTCTTTCCCAGAGGACAAAGACCTATTATACAATAACTATATTCTTCCTAATCTAAAGAGGCTTGGGTTGCCATAAGAGGACTTTGATTAGACGCCCAGAAGAACTAACCTGTGTGCTTATTTGAGCAGGCATGGGAGACAGAGGAGCCTGGGCCAGAGCGGCTGACCCTGGGCCACCTCTGCGCTGGGAGTGTGGACCTCAGGGTTTCCTCTCACGTCCACACCTGGCTTCTCTGAACATGGGCTGGTCCCGTGGCTGCTCTGAGCCTCCATTTCCCAGCAGAGCCAGGAGGGTGATAGACTGGATGACCTTGAAATCCTTCCAGCTAGACGACCTCTGATTTGGTGTCCCAGGATTCCCTGCGCAGGGTCCCTCGCCATGCAGGCAGGCAGCCTCGAGAGCTACTGAAGCTCTGAGCACCGTGCTGCTGCCAGCACCTAGGGGACTCGGGCCCTTCCTAGGACCTTGGGCATGGGCTGACTGCACACACAAGCAGCCACTTCAGACAGTGGGCCCAGCCCCTCAGATGCAGAAACCAGGGACCACGGAGAACTTCTAGGCCACCTGGAGCCCTCAACTTCCTTGGGAGTTCCCAGACGCAGCTTTCCCAGGGGTGGGGAGGGTGTCCCTGTCCTCATGACACAGCTGTGGGCATGAGGTAACTGCTGGCTCATTTCACACACCAGGCCCCCACCTTGGGTTGGTGTCCCACAAGCAGGAGCCCCAGCCTGCCACAGTGTCCTCCCCAGACTCTGGGGCTCAGTGGAGGGCAGTAGCTCTAGCTCTCACCCTCCAAGGACCTGGGGGCCTGGAACCAGGGTCTCCACCTCCTACTCTAAGGCCCTGGGCTCCAGTCCTCACCTTCTCCAACTTCCCTCTGGGAACTTCACACCTCCCACAGCCTTTCTTGGGGTCCTTCCTGAAACAGGGCCAATCCTGAAATCACAAACTCAGAAGCACCCCTCTCTGGCTGCAACCCCCGGCTTCTCATGAGCTCGGGTACTCTGAACACCTCATTCATTCTTTGCCCCCTTGGCCTGCTCCTCCTCCTTGGCTTCTCACTCATCTTCACCCCACACCCCTAGCCACATCTGTCCCCACTCCTCTCCCGCCCTCCCCCCTCCTCCTTTCAGTGGCCTCAGCTTCCCTCCTGGTGCCTCCCTGCTGCATCTACACAAGCTCCAGTCCTTTCCATTTAAAAAAGGGAAAAGTAGCTGGGTGTGGTGGTGCATGCCTGCAATCTTGGGAGGCTGAAACAGAAGGATCGCAGGTTCGCGGCCTCAGCAACTTAGCGAGGCTCTCCACAACGTAGTGAGACCCTGTTTCAAAATTAAAATAAAATAGGGCTGGGGGTGTAGCTCAGAGCTAGAATGCCTCTGGGTTCAATCCCCAGTACCACCAAAAAGGGGGTGAGGAGTAAGCAACTAAAAGCTCCCTAGATTCCACATCTGTTCCAGCTGTGGGCCTCTTTTTCTCCTGGTGACAAGCCCACCTCTCATCTGGACCACACACCTTAGGGACAGGTTGTCCTGCAATGCCTGAAGGACAGCAGATACTCTCCAACCTCAGGGAGCTTGAACTGCCCACCCACCCCTGACCCACTGGGCCCAGCTCTGCCCTGACCAGTACTGCTTTTATCCCTGTAGCCAGGCTGCTCTCCTGGATTCCAGACCTAGAGCCAGCTTCCTCAGGGCACCTCGTCTGCGTGTTCCACAGGCTCCTCGTGCCCATGGACCATCCACGTGGACTCGCTGTCCTCCCTCAAGCTGCCCCTCCTCGTGTCTCCATCTTGTTCAGTAGTACCTACACTGCTTTCAAAATGAGAAAGCCGGCACTCATCCTGCATCCCTCTCCCTCCCACCACATGCAGTTCTTCATGAAATCCCGAAGAAGCGGCCGCACAACTCTTAAAGGCCCCACTTCTCTCCATGCCCACTGCCAGCAGCCCGGTCCAAGCCGCCATCATCTCTCGCTGGATGCCCGCCACAGCCTCCTGATGGTTCCTTCTCCTTCAGAGCTCCAACCCAGACTCACGACACAACCACGGGGACCGTTCAAAATCAGGGCTCCGTGGTCCTGCTTTGGACAGCCCTAAGGATGGCATTTCCCTCTCTGCTTTGGTATCCAAGTTCCTGACACCACCCAGCCCGGCCCCCTAATCAGCCCCACCTCACCCCGCTCCACTCTGCTTGTGCTGCAGACTTCGGGCAGCTCCTGGAACCTGCCACATGCTGCCTCACCTCAGACCCTTCACACCAGCCAATCCCCGGCCCACGTGTCCCCCACCCTTCTCACCTGGCCAACTCCAGCCCAGCCTCCAGGCCCCGGGGAAATGCCACTTCCCTCCAAGCAACCTTGAGTCTGCAGTCTCCTCCTGCGTCCAGCAGAACTTCTCCCATCCTAACCCTCTGTGAACTTTAGGTGCTGTTCCCTATTTCATCGCTGCATTTACTGCTCGACCTTCAGTTCTGAGCTCAGAGCCTGGCCCACTCCCATCCACGATTCTAATCGTAGTACTAGCACGGTGCTGAGGAGTCAGCACTGGATCAGTATTTGTTAATAAAGGATCCAGCTGCCCCCCACCCCGCCCTGCCCCCAAGGCCCCCACTGACCTCTGACATCTGTGGGAAGAGGCTGATGGCCAGCGGCAGGGCCAGCCCGAAGGCTGCCAGGCACACGAGGCTATGCACGGGGAGGAGCAGCCGGGGACGCGCCTGCAGGAGAGCGGTCCTGTGGGGGAGAGGGATGGAGGAACCCTGTGAGGCCCAAAGATGGGGTGGGACCATGCTGGGTCCCACTCATTCTCGGGACCGGGATGGCCTCTGGCTATACAGACGTAGCAGAATCCTGTCTTCGGGGCCTTCCCCCACTGTCACTCCACTCCACAGGTCTGGTCATGAGGGGCATTGCTGACTGAACCCTCCACTACTTAGGCCATCAATGAGCACTTGTGGGGCACCCCCCACCGTGGGTCCAGCCCTGTGCCAAGACGGTCACACATGGGGAGAAAACAGAAGAGGCTGCCCGTCCCGACCTCTGGAGAGTCAGCAGGAGTGTAAGATGGCCCCCAGAAGAGCTTCGTAAGTAAATAGCAGACAAACCAGAGTAGGTGCGGTCCAGGGGAGAAGACGAAACACACGCATGCACGCACACACACGCATGCACGCACACACACACACATATACACAGCTTGGGGGAGCAGAAGACACCCCACTGACCACCTCATCAGCTTCAATACAAGAGCCACAGAGAGGGGCAGCGACTCACCCAAAGCCAAGGGCAAATCTGCAGGGGTCAGGCAGGGTTGTGGCCTGGACTCCTCCCCGCAGGTGCTCCCACCCCAACTGTTCCTGGCTCCCCCCTCAGGACCCTCTGCCAGTGTCATCCCCAGCTTGTCACAGCTGGGTGGGACTCCTGGGCAGGAGAGGGGTATGAAAAGCCCCTCTCCAGGGCCTTGGATGCTCCAGGTCTAGGAGAGAAGGGGCTCCCTGACAGTGGGGGCCATGCCAGCGGCATGCACCTTCATGTGTGCATCGGAGCTCTCTATTTTGTATAACCTAGCAGGCCCTTTATTAGGGAACATAGCATTCCACTTGGGGAGGTCCAGGGGTGCCGGCAGGATGGAGAACTGAACCATTCGCCAGAAGATGTTTGGTGGACACTAAATCTGACCTCAGTAGCTGCATTGACCTCCACATGACCAGCCCTGGTGTGAAGGGGATATGGTAAATGCTCTTGCCCCTCGCCCACTGGAGCAGACCTGCCCTGGCCATAGGCAGGAAGAGAGGCCACTGCTAGAGTTTGGATCTTTTTTTTTTTTTTCAGTACTGGGGACTGAACTCAGGGGCATTCTACCTCCGAGCTACACCCCCAGCCCTATTTTTTTTTATTCTTTATTTTGAAACAGGGTCTCACTAAGTTGTAGAGGGCCTCACTAAGTAGCTGAGGCTGGCCGCAAACCCGGATCCTCCTGTCTCAGCCTCCCAAGTATTGGGATTATAAGCGTGCGTCACCATGCCTGGCTAGAGTTTGGATCTTAAGTGTCCCCCTAAGGCCCATGTGTTAAAGGTTTAGTCCCCAGCTTGGCATTATCGGGAGGTAGAGGAAACTTTAAGAGGCAGGGCCTAGTGGGAGATCTTCCAGTCATTGGAGCTGGGCTCTGGAGGGGGATAATGGGACCCTAGCCCCTTCCTTTCATTCTTTTTTGATTCCTGGCCATAAGGGGAGCAGGGCTGCTCTGCCACACACTTCCACCATGATGTGCTGCCTGCCCACAGGCCCATGCAACAGGGGCAATGGATCACCAACCAAAACCTCTGACACCCTGGGCCAAAATAAACCTTTTCTCTTTGTAAGTTGATTATCTCAGATATTTGTTATAGTAATGGTAGGTTGACCAACACAGCCCCCCCAACTCAGGGGGGGCAGGGACCCATGTGGGGGGCAGGCAAATGCCATGTCACCCCTATCTCCTAGGATGAGAATTCCAAGAGCACCTGGCCCTGAGCAAACAGCAACATTGGTAGCAGCAACTCTTAAATGTTCCTGTGCATTGGGGCGCTGGGCAACTGGCTGAAATGGCAAACTCTCAAGGGCTTCCCACCCCGAGATCCTGGTTCAGTTGGTATTAGACCTGAGAATTTGCATTTTAAACATACCCAGTTTAAAACAGAGTCTAGCCGGGCGTGATGGCGCACGCTTTTAATCCCAGTACTTGGGAGCCTGAGACCGGAGGATCTGGGTTCGCGGCCAGCCTCAGCTACTTAGTGAGGCCCTCCGCAACTTAGTGAGACCGTTTCAAAAATAAAGAATAAAAAATAGGGCTGGGGGTGTAGCTCGGAGATAGAATGCCCCTGGGTTCAATCCCCAGTACCGCAATAAATAAATAAATAAATAAGTAAATAAATAAATAAATGAATGAATAAATAAATAAAATAGAGTCTAAAATAGGCGATCCCCAGATCACACTTCTGAGAATCCCTGCCCTGGGATGTTCCTGCTCAGGTATTAATAAAGATTCAACGACTTATTAATTCTACGCAAGTAAAAGAGTTGGCCTGGCCCTTAGTAAGTGGTCATAATTGTGTGTCATCATCATCATCATTAGTAGTAGCAGAAGTAGTAGTAGTACTGGGGATTGAACCCAGGATGTTCTTTCTACCTCTGAGCTATACTCCCAGGCCTATTTTATTTTTTATATTGAAACAGGGTCTTGCTAAGTTGCTGAGGGTCTCACTAAGTTGCTGAGGCTGTCTTTGAACTTGTGATCCTCCTGTCTCTGCCTCCTAAGTACTAGGGTTACAGGTGTGCACCACCACACTAGGCTAATTGTGTATCATTATTGCTGTGGATTTTGCCCATGTTGTGTGGGGAAGGAAGTAAAATCCTGATGGCCTAGCTATCCTCTGGCCCTTCCCACCTGCCCAGACCCTAGATCTGTCCAGCTTTGAATTAAGCTGAGCTGAGCTGTTGAGAGGGATTTCCACAGGATCTAGAGAGGCAGGAATAAAGTACCTGAATCAAGCTCATCCCCATCTCTCCCTCTTGTCCATGCCAGGCCCACACTCTCCCCACCTGGGCTTCCTCAGGAGCCTCAGAGGGGCTGGAGCAAGGCCGACCAGCTGGGGGTTTTCAGCTCAGATCAACTTAAGTGGACTTGGGCTTGCTCTTTTTGCACACAGGCTGTGGAATGCGGGGCTGACTTCCGGCTCAACACAGTGACAGGAGGGTGTGAATTTCCTGGAGGCATAACCCCAAGGGTCACCGAGGGCAGGGATGGTTGACAGGGAAGAGTGTCTGGGAGAAAGAGTAAAGCTCCCTCCCCAGCAGGTGAGGCAGGCCAGGGGCTCAGTCCTTGGGATTTCTGGGGAGGGGGGGACATGGCGTAGACCTGCTTTCCTGGGGACTGTGACCTGGGCTCCTCTCTCAGGGCTGGCTGAAGTCTCTTCTGGGCAGGGAGTCCAGGAAGCCTCAGGCCTGTGCTCCCCACTCGGGAAGCAGGCCGGCCCAAGGCTGCAGCCAAACCCCAGCTAGAGGAGTCCCAGCCCAGAGCTAGAGCCGAGTGAACACAGCAGGGCGGGGGAGGGGCGGAGGAGAGGGAAATGGCAGGGAGGGATGGGAAAGGCAGCTGGGGGAGTTAAAATATGCAGATGGAGAGATGTGCGAATGCTGGAGAAAAGAAAGACCCGGATCCCAGGGAGTGAATGAGGATGGGGGAGCGGACTCAGGGACCCACCACAGGTGTGCCTGCCCCCTCCTGGCTTAGACCCAGCCTGGTGCATTTTTCAGGGGCATCTCAGGGCAGGGGTACAGGGCTGGGGGAGCAAGCTGAGCCCTCCTGACCCAGCACGTGAGCCTGCCGCTGAGCTGGGGGATTACACCTGGGGGCTCCTCCTGGCCCTGGTTGGTGAGTGCTGCAGGGGAGGGTGTGCGAGCAGTGCGGCCACATCCCCTCTGAGCATCCCTGGCTCTGGGCTGCAGGTGGACGCTCCTCTGCTCACTAGAGACTTTTCCTTTCAGTCTCCAGTCAAGGATAGTGGAGCTTATAGAGCTACCACCTCTCTGCTCCTAGCAAGAAGTGCAGGCTCCAGGGCTCCCAGTGCTCCTCCTAGAGAGGATAATGTGGGGCCAGAGGCAAGCAGCCGGGTCCCAGCCCCTGCGCCACACAACAGCTGGTCGCCCCCATTGCTGTGCATTCCTTCAGCACTTGGAGCGCAGTTTTAGTTTGCGCTCCATTAATTTGCAAGTAGGCTGCTTTGTAAGTGTTCTTTTGTCTTTTTTCTCTGGCTGTCCGGACTCCCTCACCCAACCTGGGCTCCCCAGAGAGTCAGGGCTGCCTCTCCCATCGGCCTCCTCAGTAAAGGCCCTGCACTAGTACCCCTGTACCCAAAGACCCTGCGGTGCTTGGCAAGGCCCCTGTAAAGAGCCAAAATGCTGCTAGATGGTGCAAAGCCCCAAGGAGCAAGGTGATGAAGGGCAGGGTCCTCATTTCCCAGGTGGGAACCTGAGGTTGAGGCTGTGTTGGCATCAGCTTGGCAGAAAGTGCTGGAGCAGGAACCTAGGTTTCATTTCCCTACCAGAAGTCTCGGCCCACTCCGCCACATTTCCTTCCTCTCCTTCCACAGAGTCCTGTGGTTCTAGGGTATGTGTGAGATTAGTACCTCTTTGAGGGTGCACACTGGGTCTTGTTCATCTTGATATTCCCGGGGCAATTCGGACTGGACTCTTTCCCCAAACACCCTCCCAGAAACTCCAGGAAAGGAGTTCAATGACCAGGCTGCCAGGAGCACCAAACAGCTAACCTTCCACTGTCCTACACAATGGTGGGCTTCTGTGGACCCTGAGTGGAGCTGGACCCTGTGTCACCTCAGTCACTAGACAGATCCCTGGCTGGGGAGGTTCAGCACTAGAATAATTTTCATACCACCTCCCAAAGCCAAATTTAAGTCCCCAAGCCATCATTCTACTTTCTGAAAACTCAACTCAGATGCAAATTGGGAAGGCATCACAGATCATGTTTCTTCCCAGAAAATTCCCGCAGAAGGAATTGGCCAAACCAGCCTCCCACTTCCTCCTGCTGGTAGTTCTCAGGATACCTGTAGAATGTGCTGGGAATACACCATCCTGAGACAGGAAGGACTCCAGCCAGGTTGTGTTTCTCCTCCTAGCAGAGAATGTCCTGCAATGCTTTAGCCCAGCAATCCCAGTTCCCCGGGGGTATAAAACCCAGGGCACAGTGCTTTCTGGGTCCCTCAGCAGTGGTGTGACATGGGCCATTGGCAGATGAGACTCCATCCTCCCTGAGGGACTTTCCTGAGCCTTGGGGGACCAGCTTGCCATGAATCCATTGTCCTCTGATCCCTACCTGTGAGTAAGGAAGCTTCTTTGCTTAACTTATGTGAGTGTTCTGTCTCACCAGATGGGTGCAAGCAATGGGCCACCGGTGCACAGTGAACTTGCCTCACAGTTCCATGGTTCAAGATTCAGCAGCCTTGAAGACAGAGCCCTGCCTTCTCATTTGCCCCCTGTCTCCTTGGGGGCACTCACAGTCACTAGTATTTGGGGATAATCTCAGTTCATGATAGGACAATCAATACATTATGTATATACGCATAAGAAATTGCCCTCTTAACCTGTTTATTTTTGTCTGTTGCAATTTTCTTTTTTTTTTTTTTCGCAGACCGGGGATTGAACCCAGGGGCGGTCTACCTCCACGCTACACCCCCGGCCCTATTTTTTATACTTTATTTTGAAACCGGGTCTCACGAATTTGTGGAGGGCCTCACTAAGTAGAGAGAGAGAGAGAGAAACAGGGAGAGAGAGAGCTGAGGCTGGCCTCGAACCCAGATCCTCTGGTCTCCGCCTCCCAAAGTACTGGGATTACAAGCATGCGCCACCATGCCCCGGCTTGTTGCAATTTTCTTGATCCCAACACTCAACACCCCCCCTCAGGCACTCCCAGAGGCTCCGCCCTTTTCTAGGGTCAGGGAGGGACTCACTGGCACACAGGGCCCCAGTGAGTATGCCTTGCTTCAGCCAGGCTGGAGTCCCCAGCAGCCATGCGGCAGTCCTACACCCAGCCCAGACAGCCCTCCCTTCTGCACAACCCCATCCTGCTCGCTCAGCACTCCCTCCTCTCAAGGTCACCTTGGTCCCATCACAGGCTGCTCAGTCTCACCTGGACTGACCTGTGCATGGGGCTCACCCATCTCCCTTGTAACAATACAGACTTCCAGGTCAGGTCCCAGGTCTCTTCCTCCCCCACCTCCATGCAGGGCGTGACCCTCACTCATGCAGATTATGTGATGTGGCCTGAAGACTGGAGAGGCAGCCCATGTGGCAGGAAGAGCCCAGGCTCTGCAGCCATACTTCTGACCACTCTGGTTCTACCATTCCCTAATGTGCAATTGGACACAGATGACATGACCCCTCTTTGCCTTTCTTTCCAAATCTGTAAAATGGGGACAGCATAATACCTCACTGCACTGTTGTGAGGTTTAAACATTAGCATTCGTTCATTCAACAAACTCTTACTGAGCATCTACTTTGCACCAGGAACTGTGCTAGATATTGTTCAGGGCAGTAAGTGAGGGTACCTGCCTCCAAGGAGACTGCATTCTAGTGGAGCAGACAGATAACAAACAACTAGATAAATAATCTCGAATATTGATAAGTGCTGTGGAGAAAGAGAAGGCATTGCGAGGGGAAAGGGAGTGATGGGGGCTGTTTTTACGGGTGGTCAGAGGAAATCTCTCAGAGGAGGTGACATCTGGGCAGAGACCCAACAGAGAGAGGACTAGGATAAAGTGAGTGCTTGTGGACTGGGGGCGTAGCTCAGTGGCACAGCGCTTGCCTCACATGTGTGAGGACCTGGGTTCAATCCCCAGCACCATAAAAAAATAATAATTGCTAGTTGTTATTATCATTAGTATTACAAGAATAAGAAGGTCCCAAATCTGGTGAGAAGCCCTTGTCCCAGAACCCCACAGGGAGCGCCCCCTTAACCCTGTCCTTATTCTATACCAACTCCAGTTCCAACCACTGCCTCGAGGGGCCCCCATGGCAGCACCCCCAGGAAGGAGGGAGCAATCACCTCCTCACCGTCACCTGCCAAGCCAGGGCTCTGCACCCAGGTTCCCTCGGCCCAGGGCCCTTCCCTGCCCTTCCTTGCCTTTCTCCTGGGCCTACACTAACCCTCAGGGCCTGCCGGGTTCCTCCCACCCCTCTCTGCTCAGCCTCTCCTTCCAGAAGCATTTCAGTCTCCACGACTCAATTTCACACTCATTCATTAATGGGATCACTGTTATTGGTAATATTATGTTCTCTTATTTCTTTACAATCATAACAAATATGTGTCCTTAGAACATCCCTCTGAGGGAGGCTGGGAGGTTATTACTATTTGTGTTTTACAAGCGGAGCAACCGAGGCTCGGCAAGGTGGTGATGTGCCTCACGGTGGCCGCCTGCAGGGCTGGCGCTGGTCCCAAGTCTAGTCTTCCTACCAGGATCCTCAGACTGTCTTCACAGTGGTCCGGCACTGTTCACTAAGACACACACTCGCACATACACATACACTCACACACAGATACCCCTCTGGAACCACCAGCTCCGGTTGTCCCCTGCAGGACCTAGCATGCGGCCTGCATAGCAGAAGTCCCCAAAGTCTCAGGGAACCGTCCCAGCAGCACTGCCTGGAAGAGTCTAAAAAGAGCAGGACGTTTTCCACCCTTGGGACAAACCAGGCGGGCTGCAGTGACTCCCGGGCCCTCGTGGTGGACCCTCAGGCTCCCCGGCCCTCCCCGTCCTCCCCAGCAGCCCCTGCTCCAGCTGTCAACTCACTTCTCCAGCATGGACATGACGATCGGGGGGAGCACCAGGATGGGCATGGGCAGGACCACTCGCGTCAGCGCCGTCTCCAGCAGGGCCTGAGGGGCAAGACAGGCTGTGATGAGAGGGGCTCAGGTGGGGATGGCCACCTGGCAGCACACCCCACCCCAGAGCCCCCAGGTGTGTGGTGTGTTGCTGCTCAGCACATCTGGCAGCATGGATTATTCATGGAATTGCTCACAAAGCCGTATTCCAGGCAATAGAAAAAAGCCACCTCTGTCTTCTCACCAAGCACATTTGGAAAGAGCAGATTCCTGTCACCTGCCACGCGTGGGGGAGGGGCGGTAACAGAAGCAGCCCCAGGAAGGGGCCTGTGCTCTGGGAGGTGCCTCAGGTGGCAGGGAGTGGCCTCTCCAGCCCAGGACATGTGCCTGGGAGCAGCACAGAGGGCCCGATGCTCTCAAAACAAAGCAGGTGCTAGAAGGGCCAGAACAAACCTGGGCCCACTCAGCCAGGGTGCTGAGGGAGGACAGAGATCATGGGGTTTACGTAAAAAAAAAAAAATTATATATATATATATATATTTGACATCCCTTAAAGACAAAAATTCAGAGGATCTTGCCCTTCCTGGCACAGGATGAGTCTTTCTTAGTGACTGAGATTGGCTTTGAAAAGGGGACATACTTTTGCTGAGCACCTGCAGAGTTCCCATCGAGGGTCTGCCTGGGGCCTTGCTCTTCGGGTTCCTGGGGTATTCATAGGGGGCAGCAGTCTGGGGCCCAGCTCAGTGGCAGTTCTGTGTTTGGATGGCCACTGTGGGGAGTCCCGATGGCCTTATGGGCTCCTGTCATCAGAGGGTTCCAGGAATGGCTCATAGCCCAGGCGGCAAGGAACAGACTGAGCCCGGCTGCAGGAAGCCCAGGGCTGCAGAAGAGCTTGGGTTTCCTGGTTGAAACCTCTTATCACAGCCTGTCTTGCTCCTCAGGCCCGGGCAGTGGGGAGTTATCACGGCTGCCCTGCCTCATGGGAGCTGGGGCAAGGGATATGATATGGTGAGGATAGGAGGTTGGGGCCGGGTAGGAGGTTGGGGCCAGGTAGAAAATTGAACCCCCCTCTTTCAGCCCAGGGCTGAAAAACTCTCCTAGGAACCTGAGTCCTTCATGATCAGCCTCAGGAAGGCCAGGCAGAGGGTCCCTCCAGGTGTGTGAACAGGTGTGTGAAGGATGGATGGGTCTGGAGCTAGGACAGTGGACAGAGGATGCACTGTGAGCGTGGCTCTGGCCCCTCTCCTTTGGTAGACCCGGATGGGCACTGAAGCCGGTGGGGAGAGGACGAGGACCCCGGGAGGGCTCTTCAGGCTGAAGGCTTAGGGAGAGAACTTCATGGGCAGAGGTAAGGCTGGGGCCCCACGTGGGAGGTGCTGAGGGACAGTGGCTGCAGCGTGCGTGGATGCTTGGCCACCTCATGGCCGACTGTTTGCCCCATTCCCAGTACTCAGAGGCCGGAGCCCAGGGCAGTAGGACAAGCCACAGACCTGCATCAGGAGGAAGGCTGGGAAAGCACGTCATACATGCACTGACTGAAACCAGAGGTGAAGGAGGTTCTGTAACAAAACATTCTTCTCTACACTGCACCAGCGGCCTCTGCAGCCTGAAATCCCCGGAGCACGGGCCGTGCTCCCAGCTCGATAGCACTGCAGAGGTGCCTATTAAAAGGCCACACGCAGCTCACTGCCAGCTTCCTGATCGTACCCCAGAGGATGCCAAGGCCTAGGGAAGGGGCGAAGGCTCTGGGGGAGTCCCCTCTGCCCTCACCAATTAACACCTTGTCTGAGGAGCTGGGTCCTGAGGGTCTGAGACAAGAAATGGGGATGTTTCACGGGGACAATGGAAGGAGAGGTTGGAAACAAGCGCAGGACTGTCTGGGGGCCAGGTTTGGCTGGGGACAGACCTCAAGGCCCAGCGTTCATACAAATGGGAGAGGGGGACAGGGTGAGGAGGAGACAACAAGAAGGCAAGGTGGGGTGCTGTGGTGAGAAATCCCCCCAGCGTCCCTCGGGCTCCAGGCCACCCACGTGTCTGGCTGCGATCTTGGAGGAGCCCACGAGGTTGCCGTCAGCGTCCAGAACATCGATGCCCTCCTCCAGCTCCCCGTACCGCATCAGGACCACGTTGCAGATATTGGCACTGGCTGGAGAGAGAGGGTGCGAGGGCAGGAGTGAAGGGGAGCTGGCGGCCACCTGGGGGTACAGCTCTTCCCTCTGCCAGGCCTCCCCACCCCTGCCACAAGGGTCTGCACCAATGTTTTTTTTTTATGGTAGTGGGGATTGAACCCAGGGGCATTCTACCTCCAAGCTATACCCCAACCCTATGTTTTATTCTTTATTTTGAAACAGGGTCTCACTAAGTTGCGGAGGGCCTCACTAAGTAGCTGAGGCTTGCTGCTAACCCAGATCTTCCAGTCTCAGCCTCCCAAGTACTGGCATTACAAGTGTGTGCCACCACGCCCGACTTGCACCAATGTTTAGGCTACAAAGGTGTGTGTGTGTGGGGGGGGGACATTCTGTTGTCCCTCTGCCCAACAGCCTGGTGAGGAATTTGGGGGCCCTTGGGAACCTGGTGAGCAAAGGTGGAAAATAACAGGTGTTAGAGGGGAAACCGTCTCCTTAGAGAGCCGCCACCTATTGAGGGTGCTTCCTTCTCCTCTGGGGCAGGCCCCATAGCAGATGGAATGGCTGCCCATCTGGGAGGGCTCTCTGGCCTCCAGATGCATCCCCCTAGGGTCTAATGTTCCACCACCAGTAACCCCTCAGGTCACCCCATCCTCTTGAGATGCCAGTCCCCACACTCAGTCCCTTGTGCTTCACAATGAATCAAGTTCCCAGAGATCTGCGTCCCTGACAGCAGGTGCCAGAGCAGGCAGGAACCTCAGAGCTCACCCAGCACCACCCCCTCATCATATGGATGGAAAACTGAGGCTCAGAGGGGGAGGGTTGCTTCTCTGAGGTCACACTGCTAAGTGGGACAGGGCAGAAAGGCTACAGTGCCCAAACCTCTAGGTGCCCAGGGCGCTGCAGGGTTGGGGGCAGGCACAGTTCATCCTGGTTTGGCCACGCCCCTCCCTGCCTCCGCTGAGATCACAGGGACCCGGGCGGAGGGGAGATTCCTGGCTTTGGTAAGCACTGGACATGGAGTCTCTGGGCCCCCGTCAGCTGCCCACTAGCACCGGGTGCGTCTTCCGGCTCTCCTGCACTGGAATGCACGAGGCACAGCCCTGCTTCAGGATGGAAGTGGGGAGACTTGGGGGTGGTGGGCGGGTGGGAAGTGGGGGTGACAAATGCAGAGCCCGCCTGCTTCACTCCTCCCCCCAAAGCGCCTTGCTGTGTTTAAAGTTTTAATTTTTGCTAATTAATGTCAATTAATTTTGTATAATGAGTGTTTAATTTTGGGGAGTGTGTGAGCCTGGGAGCGACTGCAGTTCTGGGCTGTGAACGCTGATTAGCATCAGCACCTGCTGCTTCCCCCACTCCAGTGGGGGGGCACCGGGTTTGGGGAGCAGGAGGGCCCAGTGGGCAGGCTGAGTGGGAAGGAGCCCACGCATGCTCCTGGGGCCGGGCCAGCAGCTGGGGAGCCCAGCGGCCTAGGGCGCTCGCAGCTGGGAGACAGAGCTCTGCAGGTGAGGGGTGGCTTGAGACCCCAGGGTCTCTGAGCCTCAGTCTCCCGTTTCAAGAAAGTGGGGAGGTGGAATAAACCCAGGCAAAGACTAAGCGGCTCTGCAATCTTTGGAGAGGAAAAGCAGGAGAGCAAATACAGCTCTCAAATGTATTTAGAGCACGTATGCCATCTTTGAGCATCTCTGCTGTCGCCACCCAACACTCCACAGCGCTAACCACAGGCAGACCCTCTGCGGCTGGGACTCAAGCCTCGTGCCCCTCCACCTGTCTTAAACAGTGGCTCACAACCAGGGATGATCTGGGGAGACGTTAGCCATGTCTGGAGACATTTTTTATTATCACAATCTGGGAGTGGGTGTGGGGTTGCTACTGGCATCTCGTGGGTAGAGACCAGGGATGCTGCCAGACTCCTGCGATGCGCAGTATGCCCTCCACCACAAAGGGTTACCTGGCAAAACCCTTGTCTTAACCACAGCCATAGACAGTTAGGAAGGTGAATCTGAGGTAAAGGAGATTCCCAGCAGCAGCGGATGACCTGGAGGAGGGGCCGGGAGCCTGGGTTTGGGGTCGTCTGGGCTCGGGTTCCAATTCTGGCTGTGTCTCTCCTAGTTCACCGCCAGAGGTGAGCTCCTGCCAGTCGGAGCACATCCAGGGTTCAGGGCCCAGGAAGGCCCCCCAGGGTGGCCTTGGGAAGCTGGCACCTGGCCTCTGTGTTAGTAAGACGCCCTCTAGTGGCAGCAGGGACGCTCTGCACCCCCACCCCCTGGGGCTGCCAGGCCCTCAGTACCCAGGAGAGCCAAGAAAAACCATCGGAGGGGCGAGCAGGGTTTTCTGCTCTGAGAGGCACTGATCCCCGCCCTCTGAGAATGCCTCCCACCACCACTGCCACCATTCCAGGAAAGGCAAGAGTACAGGAATGTGACCCTAGGATCGAAAATCCCCTAAGGTCAGGGCTGCCAGCTCACTCCAAAAACTTGAGCAGCAGCCTACCCCCTACCCCTACTGGGCCTTCTCCAGCATAAAAGGATAGGCAGCATTTAGGGTCTCCATGGGGTCTCTGGGCACACACAAAATGCCAGCCTATGTACCCACACCCACGCCAGGTCAGGGGAAGCAGGAACAGCTCAATTGTCTCCAGTCGCGATTTCGTGTGTATGTGTGTAGAGGAGACAAAAAGAGAGTGGACTTGGGCACTGTGGTGGACCAGTCCCAGGCTCACGGTGGCATCTCACTGACTCTCCAAAATTTCCAAATGTGGAATGTCGACATACCGGGACAAGGCAGGACCTTGGTTCAAACACAAAACTACTCAAGACAAAAGATGCAGCACAAAAGGAATGCAGCCTCCTTCCTTCCCCACAGACAATCTCTTGAAGTACACTCCTGAGGACTGACAATGCCCCTCTCATTTAAGCTTCTGGAATGGAAAAAAGACAGAGAAAGCCCTAAAGCCCACCTCAGAATGATAGCAACTCCCAGGCTCCACCCTGGAATGGCGCCGATGCCTATGCCGATGGTGCATGCCCTAGAATCTCTTCTGTCCACGGCTTTCTGTTGTGGTTCATTCGTGAGCACCTCTGTATGTGCAAGCTACCAGCCAGCCCTGCCCCTGAGCAATGACAACGCCAGCCTGGTACAGTGATTTCCTTCCCATGATCTCATTGAGAACTTTTGATTCTGCCATATCCCTTTCAAACTTTCCAGGTCCTTCCCATCCACTCCTGGAAAGTGTAGCTCCTAGAAAGGGACACTCAGATCGTGTGTGTGTGTGTGTGACTCTGACCACAACCATGGGTCTCCTTTCTGACACACCAGCAAGATCTACTATTGACAGTATCAGCAGGTTAATTAAGCAGTCTGTTAGTGATAATGTTAAGAAAGCTGGCACATTTTCAACTCAGATTGACACCATTCAAGACTCAGGCATAACTGATGTTGGAGCAGCAATGCTAGGAGATGTCACGGAATGAGAGAGAGGGAGAAAGAGATTGTTTCATGCTGATAGCAAGCTCAGTGTCGCGTCCTGAGGAAATATGCTCTTGACTGCTGCAGATGTTCTCACATCCGACCCATTGCGATGCAAAATCATGCAGATTGTGAACAGCTAATGAAGCACCCAGTGTAACAGGGACAGTGTAGGGGAAAAGAAAGAGCAGTAGACAAATGTGCCGGAAAGTTCTCAGAAGGAAGGCCACAGGGGAGCTGGCCCCCGACCCAGCACAGAATAGACAAGGAGGTCAATGCAGCAGACTAGTCCAGCGACACACACACCTGTGTTGCACACAGATTGGTGGGAAAGCGGTGGTATCAACTCTCAGGGCAAGGGACCATTCAAATACATAGGTGGAGCGGTGGTCTATTGATTTAGGGAAAATAAGATACTATAACTCCTCAATTCTAAGATGCATTTGCCCATATTTTAATGTTTTAAAAATCACGATGTGCCTTACGATGAATGTTGGGGTGCTGGGGTGGGGGTGCTTACCCTACACAATTGCCTGTTCCTGTGTGAACTTAGCCACGTGCAGAGGAATCTCTTCATTCAAGTGTCACCTCAGCCGACCACAGCAATCCACACAGAATTTGAACTTAAACTTAGATTCCTAATTGTTGCCTAAAACATCTTTTTCAAACTTACACTATAATGGTGCAAGGACATGAAAAGTTATTGTACATGCAGAAGATCGTCTGCCAGATACCAGGCAATGCAATTAAAGGCAGTAGAAATTGCCAAACCATAGATAGCTACCCTAAAGAAATGCTTGCCCATATGCACAAAGAGACATTTACAAGGATGTTAATTATAGCACTGTTTGTAAGAGCAAATAATTAGAAACAACCTAAATGTCCACCATTAGGGAACTCACATGGGAAGATCTCCAAAACAAATTGTTATGTGAAAAAAAGCTACTGAGTATGTGCATGATGATTTACTGTATGAAAAACCCTGTAATTGGTATACACACATATATGTGTGCATAAATCCACAGGTAATGTTTTGGAAGGCTTGTGGCTCACAGAGTGCTGCCCTTGGGGAAGGGAAGTCAATTTGAGACTTTGGGGTTATTGAGAGAATTCCACTTTTTTATGCTAAATGTTTCTATATTATTTGAATTTTTACAATAGAGTATAATTATGCTTGACTTACCTCAAAAGCCATCTTAGAAATATGGCAGTCAAGATCTATTTTTAATTCATATTCAAAGAAATGGGAAAATATATTTATTATCTATGATTAAAAAAGACCACTGATCAAGAAAGAAGTGAATCTATGGAATTACTATCATAAACAATGTGTACATATGAGATTATACCAACATCAGTCTCAGTGCTACATGTGGGGGGGGAGGGACACTAAGAGCTGTGTGCATGTATGTTAACACCAAACTGATACTCATTGTGTGAGTGTGAGACTACAAGGCACCAATAAAAACATATTTAAAAAAAAGACCGCTGATATTAAGCTACCGAGAATAATGGTACTGACTCCCAACAGCTATTCTACCCCCAAAAGATTAGTCCAAAGGAATAGTGATGATCCTTCCCTTGCTGTTGATTGGTCTAGAAAGGGATATGTGACCCAAACCTAGCCAATGAGGGACATCTTCTGGGGATCCTGGGAAAGGTCTCCTCCCATTTGAGAAAGGGTAGCAGGCAGATACAGCCTCTTGTCCTCTAGATACAGTGGGTCTGGATGTGAATCTTGAAATTGCTGCTGCCATCTTACAACTATGAGAGGAGCTAACTTAAAGATGAAGCCCACTGTGTGACTGGCAGAGCAGAGTCAGAGGAAGGGAGGAAGGGCCTGGCAGCCTCACGTGAGACTCATGCTTTGTAAAATAACAAATTCTTTTATTACTTAAGCCAGTTTGAGTGGAGGATTTCTGCTCATTTCAGCCCAAACCATCCATACAATGAATAAAGAGTTTTAGAAATTATTAAGAAAAGCCAGGCATAGTGGCACACGCCTGTAATATCAGTACTCGGGAGGTTGAGACAGGAGGATTGCAGGTTCAAGGGCAGCCTCAGCAAGTAGTGAGACTCTTATCAACTTAGTGAGACCCTGTTTCCAAATAAGAAATTAAATCAGGCCGGGGGTGTAGCTCAAAGGTAGAATGCCTCTGGGTTCAATCCCCAGTACCACAAAAAAAAGAAAGAAAAAAAAATAAGAAAAAGATGCAGTGATCAAAATCACAGGAAAATATATGAATTAAAATGTATAAATATAAATATTTAAAAAACGAGTGAGCGTGAACTCAATCTTATTAATAGTCAAAGACAAATTTCTGAATCTAAGAAAAGAAATAAATTTGCAAGACTTCTTTACATGTTTTGAACACTAATTCTCTTTGGTAAATGGTTTACAAATGGCTACTCCTGGCCTGTGGCTTATTTTTCCAACTTTATTGACAATGTCTTTTGTCATATAGTTTAATATTTAGTCAAATAAGCAATTTTTTCTTTTTTTGGCATATGCTTTTGTGTCAATAAAGAACTCTACAGCTAAGCTGGGCATGGTGGCACATGCCTGTAATACCAGTACTTAGGATGCTGAGACAGGAAGTTCGAGGCCAGTCCCGGCAACTTAGTGAGACCCTGTTTCAAAATAAAACATAAAATAGGGCTAGGGTTGTAGCTCAGAAGTAGAACGTTCCTGGGTTCAATCCCAAGTACCACCAAAAAAAAAAAAAAAAAAAAAAAGAAAGAAAGAAGCCCTACTGCTACTCCAATGTTCATCCACATTCTCTTCGAAAAGTTAAGCCAGGCATGGTGGCACATGCTTGTACTCCCAGTACTTGGGGGCTGAGACAGGAGGATCTGGGTTCGAAGCCAGCTTCAGCTACTTAGCGAGGCCCTCCACAACTTAGTGAGACCTTGTTTCAAAAATAAAGAATAAAAAATAGGGCATGGGTGTAGCTTGGAGGTAGAATAGCTCTGGGTTCAATCCCCAGTACTACAAAAAAAATAGTTAAAAATTTTTACTTTTTACATTTAGGGCTTTATCGAAATTTATTTTTGTATATGATAGGAAACAGGGATCTCCTTCTTGCTTCCTTCTACTTGGAAACTCAAATGCCTGATAAACTTAAGAAAGGATGCTAACTATACTGGGAATTGGGAAAATACAAATTATATGTGGAAACAAACCATTTCAGATAGACAAAAAACTTAAAAGATTAATGATTCCAAATGCTGCAGAGGTATTGAAGAAGACATAGGGGAATAAAAGTCCATACCTTGCAGGTGCAGAAAAAGCCAGCATGCACACTTGGCAATTCCTAGTAAAGCTAGAAATGGGCACGGCCTCTAACATGCTCTTCCTGTTCCTAGATTCTCAGCACTGGCTGCACAACTGAAGCCAAATCTGAGGTAGAGCTCAGATCGGTTTCTTTTTTTTTTTTTTTTGCGGTACTGGGGATTGAACCCAGGGGCGTTCTACCTCCGCGCTACACCTCCGGCCCTATTTTTTTTATACTTTATTTTGAAACCGGGTCTCACGAAGTTGCGGAGGGCCTCACTAGGTAGAGAGAGAGAGAGAGAGAGAGAGAGAGAGACAGGG